>NW_024121099.1:12469747-12535664 GCF_016745375.1 Pimephales promelas | reverse complement strand
TTTTGAGTTTCGATATCTCAGCTCTGGAAGGTCTAGAGCCTCCATTTTTGCACTCAGGTCAAAGTCTCGCGGCCCTCTATCATAATCCAGAGTTTTGAGAAGATTGGAGAAACTTAATTTTTCGCCCGAAAAAAAAAAACGTAAGGGGTAACACTGTCGTTTTTTTTCGGTCGAAATTTTGAGTTTCGATATCTCAGCTCTGGAAGGGTCTAGAGCCTCCATTTTTGCACTCAGGTCAAAGTCTCATGGCCCTCTATCATAATCCAGAGTTTTGAGAAGATTGGAGAAACTTATTTTTCGCCCGAAAAAAAAAAAAAACGTAAGGGGTAACACTGTCGTTTTTTTTTCGGGTCGAAATTTTGAGTTTCGATATCTCAGCTCTGGAAGGGTCTAGAGCCTCCATTTTTGCACTCAGGTCAAAGTCTCATGGCCCTCTATCATAATCCAGAGTTTTGAGAAGATTGGAGAAACTTAATTTTTCGCCCAAAAAAAAAAAACGTAAGGGGTAACACTGTCGTTTTTTTTTCCGGGTCGAAATTTTGAGTTTCGATATCTCAGCTCTGGAAGGGTCTAGAGCCTCCATTTTTGCACTCAGGTCAAAGTCTCGCGGCCCTCTATCATAATCCAGAGTTTTGAGAAGATTGGAGAAACTTAATTTTTCGCCCGAAAACTGAAAAAAACGTAAGGGGTAACACTGTCTTTTTTTTCGGGTCGAAATTTTGAGTTTCGATATCTCAGCTCTGGAAGGGTCTAGAGCCTCCATTTTTGCACTCAGGTCAAAGTCTCATGGCCCTCTATCAGAATCCAGAGTTTGAGAAGATTGGAGAAACTTAATTTTTCGCCCGAAAACTGAAAAAAAACGTAAGGGGTAACACTGTCGTTTTTTTTTCGGGTCGAAATTTTGAGTTTCGATATCTCAGCTCTGGAAGGGTCTAGAGCCTCCATTTTTGCACTCAGGTCAAAGTCTCGCGGCCTCTATCATAATCCAGAGTTTTGAGAAGATTGGAGAAACTTAATTTTTCGCCGAAAACAAAAAAACGTAAGGGTAACACTGTCGTTTTTTTTTCGGGTCGAAATTTTGAGTTTCGATATCTCAGCTCTGGAAGGGTCTAGAGCCTCCATTTTTGCACTCAGGTCAAAGTCTCATGGCCTCTATCATAATCCAGAGTTTTGAGAAGATTGGAGAAACTTAATTTTTCGCCCGAAAATGAAAAAAAAAACGTAAGGGTAACACTGTCGTTTTTTTTTTCGGGTCGAAATTTTGAGTTTCGATATCTCAGCTCTGGAAGGGTCTAGAGCCTCCATTTTTGCACTCAGGTCAAAGTCTCATGGCCCTCTATCATAATCCAGAGTTTTGAGAAGATTGGAGAAACTTAATTTTTCGCCCGAAAAAAAAAAACGTAAGGGGTAACACTGTCGTTTTTTTTTCGGGTCGAAATTTTGAGTTTCGATATCTCAGCTCTGGAAGGGTCTAGAGCCTCCATTTTTGCACTCAGGTCAAAGTCTCATGGCCTCTATCATAATCCAGAGTTTTGAGAAGATTGGAGAAACTTAATTTTTCGCCCGAAAACTGAAAAAAACGTAAGGGGTAACACTGTCGTTTTTTTTCGGGTCGAAATTTTGAGTTTCGATATCTCAGCTCTGGAAGGGTCTAGAGCCTCCATTTTTGCACTCAGGTCAAAGTCTCATGGCCCTCTATCATAATCCAGAGTTTTGAGAAGATTGGAGAAACTTAATTTTTCGCCCGAAAAAAAAAACGTAAGGGGTAACACTGTCGTTTTTTTTTTCGGGTCGAAATTTTGAGTTTCGATATCTCAGCTCTGGAAGGGTCTAGAGCCTCCATTTTTGCACTCAGGTCAAAGTCTCATGGCCCTCTATCAGAATCCAGAGTTTTGAGAAGATTGGAGAAACTTAATTTTTCGCCCGAAAAAAAAAAAAACGTAAGGGGTAACACTGTCGTTTTTTTTTCGGGTCGAAATTTGAGTTTCGATATCTCAGCTCTGGAAGGGTCTAGAGCCTCCATTTTTGCACTCAGGTCAAAGTCTCATGGCCCTCTATCATAATCCAGAGTTTTGAGAAGATTGGAGAAACTTAATTTTTCGCCCAAAAAAAAAAAACGTAAGGGGTAACACTGTCGTTTTTTTTTTCGGGTCGAAATTTTGAGTTTCGATATCTCAGCTCTGGAAGGGTCTAGAGCCTCCATTTTTGCACTCAGGTCAAAGTCTCACAGGCCCTCTATCATAATCCAGAGTTTTGAGAAGATTGGAGAAACTTAATTTTTCGCCCGAAAAAAAAAAAACGTAAGGGGTAACACTGTCGTTTTTTTTTTCGGGTCGAAATTTTGAATTTCGATATCTCAGCTCTGGAAGGGTCTAGAGCCTCCATTTTTGCACTCAGGTCAAAGTCTCACAGCCCTCTATCATAATCCAGAGTTTTGAGAAGATTGGAGAAACTTAATTTTTCGCCCGAAAAAAAAAAAAACGAAAGGGGTAACACTGTCGTTTTTTTTTCGGGTCGAATTTTGAGTTTCGATATCTCAGCTCTGGAAGGGTCTAGAGCCTCCATTTTTGCACTCAGGTCAAAGTCTCATGGCCCTCTATCATAATCCAGAGTTTTGAGAAGATTGGAGAAACTTAATTTTTCGCCCAAAAAAAAAAAAAAACGAAAGGGGTAACACTGTCGTTTTTTTTTTCGGGTCGAAATTTTGAGTTTCGATATCTCAGCTCTGGAAGGGTCTAGAGCCTCCATTTTTGCACTCAGGTCTAAGTCTCATGGCCCTCTATCAGAATCCAGAGTTTTGAAGATTGGAGAAACTTAATTTTTCGCCCAAAAAAAAAAAACGTAAGGGGTACACTGTCGTTTTTTTTTCGGGTCGAAATTTTGAGTTTCGATATCTCAGCTCTGGAAGGGTCTAGAGCCTCCATTTTTGCACTCAGGTCTAAGTCTCATGGCCCTCTATCAGAATCCAGAGTTTTGAGAAGATTGGAGAAACTTAATTTTTCGCCCAAAAAAAAAAACGTAAGGGGTAACACTGTCGTTTTTTTTTTGGGTCGAAATTTTGAGTTTCGATATCTCAGCTCTGGAAGGGTCTAGAGCCTCCATTTTTGCACTCAGGTCAAAGTCTCATGGCCCTCTATCTAATCCAGAGTTTTGAGAAGATTGGAGAAACTTAATTTTTCGCCCAAAAAAAAAACGTAAGGGGTAACACTGTCGTTTTTTTTTTCGGGTCGAAATTTTGAGTTTCGATATCTCAGCTCTGGAAGGGTCTAGAGCCTCCATTTTTGCGCTCAGGTCAAAGTCTCGCGGCCCTCTATCATAATCCAGAGTTTTGAGAAGATTGGAGAAACTTGATTTTTCGCCCGAAAAAAAAAAACGTAAGGGGTAACACTGTCGTTTTTTTTTCGGGTCGAAATTTTGAGTTTCGATATCTCAGCTCTGGAAGGGTCTAGAGCCTCCATTTTTGCGCTCAGGTCAAAGTCTCGCGGCCCTCTATCATAATCCAGAGTTTTGAGAAGATTGGAGAAACTTGATTTTTCGCCCAAAACAAAAAAAACGTAAGGGGTAACACTGTCGTTTTTTTTTCGGGTCGAAATTTTGAGTTTCGATATCTCAGCTCTGGAAGGGTCTAGAGCCTCCATTTTTGCACTCAGGTCAAAGTCTCGGCCCTCTATCATAATCCAGAGTTTTGAGAAGATTGGAGAAACTTGATTTTTCGCCCGAAAACTGAAAAAAACGTAAGGGGTAACACTGTCGTTTTTTTTTCGGGTCGAAATTTTGAGTTTCGATATCTCAGCTCTGGAAGGGTCTAGAGCCTCCATTTTTGCGCTCAGGTCAAAGTCTCGCGGCCCTCTATCATAATCCAGAGTTTTGAGAAGATTGGAGAAACTTGATTTTTCGCCCGAAAACTGAAAAAAACGTAAGGGGTAACACTGTCGTTTTTTTTTCGGGTCGAAATTTTGAGTTTCGATATCTCAGCTCTGGAAGGGTCTAGAGCCTCCATTTTTGCGCTCAGGTCAAAGTCTCGCGGCCCTCTATCATAATCCAGAGTTTTGAGAAGATTGGAGAAACTTGATTTTTCGCCCGAAAACTGAAAAAAAACGTAAGGGGTAACACTGTCGTTTTTTTTTCGGGTCGAAATTTTGAGTTTCGATATCTCAGCTCTGGAAGGGTCTAGAGCCTCCATTTTTGCGCTCAGGTCAAAGTCTCGCGGCCCTCTATCATAATCCAGAGTTTTGAGAAGATTGGAGAAACTTGATTTTTCGCCCGAAAACTGAAAAAAACGTAAGGGGTAACACTGTCGTTTTTTTTTCGGGTCGAAATTTTGAGTTTCGATATCTCAGCTCTGGAAGGGTCTAGAGCCTCCATTTTTGCACTCAGGTCAAAGTCTCGCGGCCCTCTATCATAATCCAGAGTTTTGAGAAGATTGGAGAAACTTGATTTTTCGCCCGAAAACTGAAAAAAACGTAAGGGGTAACACTGTCGTTTTTTTTTCGGGTCGAAATTTTGAGTTTCGATATCTCAGCTCTGGAAGGGTCTAGAGCCTCCATTTTTGCGCTCAGGTCAAAGTCTCGCGGCCCTCTATCATAATCCAGAGTTTTGAGAAGATTGGAGAAACTTGATTTTTCGCCCGAAAACTGAAAAAACGTAAGGGGTAACACTGTCGTTTTTTTTTCGGGTCGAAATTTTGAGTTTCGATATCTCAGCTCTGGAAGGGTCTAGAGCCTCCATTTTTGCGCTCAGGTCAAAGTCTCGCGGCCCTCTATCATAATCCAGAGTTTTGAGAAGATTGGAGAAACTTGATTTTTCGCCCGAAAACTGAAAAAAACGTAAGGGGTAACACTGTCGTTTTTTTTTCGGGTCGAAATTTTGAGTTTCGATATCTCAGCTCTGGAAGGGTCTAGAGCCTCCATTTTTGCGCTCAGGTCAAAGTCTCGCGGCCCTCTATCATAATCCAGAGTTTTGAGAAGATTGGAGAAACTTGATTTTTCGCCCGAAAACTGAAAAAAACGTAAGGGGTAACACTGTCGTTTTTTTTTCGGGTCGAAATTTTGAGTTTCGATATCTCAGCTCTGGAAGGGTCTAGAGCCTCCATTTTTGCGCTCAGGTCAAAGTCTCGCGGCCCTCTATCATAATCCAGAGTTTTGAGAAGATTGGAGAAACTTGATTTTTCGCCCGAAAACTGAAAAAAACGTAAGGGGTAACACTGTCGTTTTTTTTTCGGGTCGAAATTTTGAGTTTCGATATCTCAGCTCTGGAAGGGTCTAGAGCCTCCATTTTTGCGCTCAGGTCAAAGTCTCGCGGCCCTCTATCATAATCCAGAGTTTTGAGAAGATTGGAGAAACTTGATTTTTCGCCCGAAAACTGAAAAAAACGTAAGGGGTAACACTGTCGTTTTTTTTTCGGGTCGAAATTTTGAGTTTCGATATCTCAGCTCTGGAAGGGTCTAGAGCCTCCATTTTTGCGCTCAGGTCAAAGTCTCGCGGCCCTCTATCATAATCCAGAGTTTTGAGAAGATTGGAGAAACTTGATTTTTCGCCCGAAAACTGAAAAAAACGTAAGGGGTAACACTGTCGTTTTTTTTTCGGGTCGAAATTTTGAGTTTCGATATCTCAGCTCTGGAAGGGTCTAGAGCCTCCATTTTTGCGCTCAGGTCAAAGTCTCGCGGCCCTCTATCATAATCCAGAGTTTTGAGAAGATTGGAGAAACTTGATTTTTCGCCCGAAAACTGAAAAAAACGTAAGGGGTAACACTGTCGTTTTTTTTTCGGGTCGAAATTTTGAGTTTCGATATCTCAGCTCTGGAAGGGTCTAGAGCCTCCATTTTTGCGCTCAGGTCAAAGTCTCGCGGCCCTCTATCATAATCCAGAGTTTTGAGAAGATTGGAGAAACTTGATTTTTCGCCCGAAAACTGAAAAAAACGTAAGGGGTAACACTGTCGTTTTTTTTTCGGGTCGAAATTTTGAGTTTCGATATCTCAGCTCTGGAAGGGTCTAGAGCCTCCATTTTTGCGCTCAGGTCAAAGTCTCGCGGCCCTCTATCATAATCCAGAGTTTTGAGAAGATTGGAGAAACTTGATTTTTCGCCCGAAAACTGAAAAAAACGTAAGGGGTAACACTGTCGTTTTTTTTTCGGGTCGAAATTTTGAGTTTCGATATCTCAGCTCTGGAAGGGTCTAGAGCCTCCATTTTTGCGCTCAGGTCAAAGTCTCGCGGCCCTCTATCATAATCCAGAGTTTTGAGAAGATTGGAGAAACTTGATTTTTCGCCCGAAAACTGAAAAAAACGTAAGGGGTAACACTGTCGTTTTTTTTTCGGGTCGAAATTTTGAGTTTCGATATCTCAGCTCTGGAAGGGTCTAGAGCCTCCATTTTTGCGCTCAGGTCAAAGTCTCGCGGCCCTCTATCATAATCCAGAGTTTTGAGAAGATTGGAGAAACTTGATTTTTCGCCCGAAAACTGAAAAAAACGTAAGGGGTAACACTGTCGTTTTTTTTTCGGGTCGAAATTTTGAGTTTCGATATCTCAGCTCTGGAAGGGTCTAGAGCCTCCATTTTTGCGCTCAGGTCAAAGTCTCGCGGCCCTCTATCATAATCCAGAGTTTTGAGAAGATTGGAGAAACTTGATTTTTCGCCCGAAAACTGAAAAAAACGTAAGGGGTAACACTGTCGTTTTTTTTTCGGGTCGAAATTTTGAGTTTCGATATCTCAGCTCTGGAAGGGTCTAGAGCCTCCATTTTTGCGCTCAGGTCAAAGTCTCGCGGCCCTCTATCATAATCCAGAGTTTTGAGAAGATTGGAGAAACCTGATTTTTCGCCCGAAAACTGAAAAAACATAAGGGGTAACACTGTCGTTTTTTTTTCGGGTCGAAATTTTGAGTTTCGATATCTCAGCTCTGGAAGGGTCTAGAGCCTCCATTTTTGCGCTCAGGTCAAAGTCTCGCGGCCCTCTATCATAATCCAGAGTTTTGAGAAGATTGGAGAAACTTGATTTTTCGCCCGAAAACTGAAAAAAACGTAAGGGGTAACACTGTCGTTTTTTTTTCGGGTCGAAATTTTGAGTTTCGATATCTCAGCTCTGGAAGGGTCTAGAGCCTCCATTTTTGCGCTCAGGTCAAAGTCTCGCGGCCCTCTATCATAATCCAGAGTTTTGAGAAGATTGGAGAAACTTGATTTTTCGCCCGAAAACTGAAAAAAACGTAAGGGGTAACACTGTCGTTTTTTTTTGGGGTCGAAATTTTGAGTTTCGATATCTCAGCTCTGGAAGGGTCTAAAGCCTCCATTTTTGCACTCAGTTTCAAGAAGATTGGAGAAACTCAATTTCGAAGCAAAAAAAAAAGACAGTGTCTTTCTTTTTTTTTTGTGTGCGAAAAAAAAGTTTCTCCAATCTTCTTGAAACTCTGGATTCTGATAGAGGGCCATGGGACTTACACCAGAGTGTGAAAATGGAGGCTCTAGACCCTTCCAGAGCTGGGATATTGAAATATTTATAATGGCATAAATGCTACGTGGGACCTCGATATCTCAGCTTTGGAAGGGTCTAGAGCCTCCATTTTTGCGCTCAGGTCAAAGTCCCTTGGCCCTCTATCAGAATCCAGAGTTTCAAAAAGATTGGAGAAAGTTATTTTTCGCACCAAAAAAAAAAAAAAACGACAGGGGTAACACTGTCGTTTTTTTTTCGGGTCAAAATTGTGAGTTTCTCTAATCTTCTTGAAACTCTGGATTCTGATAGAGGGCCATGGGACTTAGACCTGAGTGCAAAAATGGAGACTCTAGATCCTTCCAGAGCTGAGATATTGAGATCCCACATAACATCTATGCCATTATAAATATCTCAATATCTAAGCTCTGGAAGGGTCTAGAGCCTCCATTTTTGCACTCAGGTCTACGTCCCATGGCCCCCTATCAGAATCCAGAGTTTCAAGAAGATTGGAGAAACTTATTTTTTAGCACCAAAAAAAAAAAAAACCACAGGGTACACAGTAACACTGTCGTTTTTTTTTTTTTTTTTCGGGTCAAAATTTTGAGTTTCTCTGATCTTCTTAAAACTCTGAAAGTCTCATGGCCATCTATCAGAATCAAGAGTTTCAAGAAGATCAGAGAAACTTTTTTTTGCACCGAAAAAGTCGACAGGGGTACATTGTTTTCATCATGACAGGAACTTTATTTAAAATGTCCATCAAAAAAAAACAAAAAAAAAAACTGTTTGAATCCCCACTCAATAGATTGCAGGTGGGATTGTGTCCACTTGCAGTTTATTTCATGAAGGCCGGGGTTAGTACTTTTAAAAAATAGTGGATTATTGGACAAAGAGTGGGTTTGTGGACAGTGGAATTATGGGATGGTGGTTGGTGCCACAGACTCAGGGGCCCCAGCTGAGTGCAGATACATCGTTTTCATCATGACAGGAACTTTAATTAAAATGTCCACATAATTTATTTTTCAGCTAGGCTCAAAACTAGGGTACAAAATAGCCTATTACTTATTCATTTTGATGTTTTTGAATGTAAAAAGCAAGCGAACATCATAAGTAGACCTCAGACAACAATATAAAATTTAAAAAGCCAGTTCATGACCCCTTTAAAATTTGAACCCAACGTCAACTTTCACTTTCAACTGTAATTTTTTTAATTACATTCTTTTAACCCAACATGGGTTTGTCCATATTTGACCCAAATTTGGGTTGAAACAACCCAACATTTTTTTTAGAGTGTGTGCTTGCTGTGGGCTATTTCCTCAGGCAAATTGGGGAGAGAGGAAGTGTAATGTAAACTATGTGAAAAATTGAGTTTTTTTAAACAAAGCATGAAAGCATATTCTAGTAAGCCCCAAAAGCAAGACTTGGTGAAAGGGCATAAGAGGACCCCTTGAAGCTGCTGTCAGTGCTGTGTTGAGGGTTAACTCAACTCAACCCACAGGTTCATGTGTTCAAACACATCATCGTACTGTACGTCTGCATACAGAGGTTATTTGCAATATATATGCATGCCAACATCATTTGCCCAGTTAACATGTTGATCAAGGTGGTTATTTAATAACATGCACTTAAAAGATTTACAAACCGTATTGTAGTCCTACAACAAGGAATTTATTAATTAGCCTTTTCACATTGTACACTGGCTAGAGTTGTTAAATCATTCATTCAGCTTTTGCTAAATGATTCACAGCACTGAAATGAGGTCGGACTGACTTGCATGCGGCAGGAATTTTCCTCCTTACGGTCATGCACTTATCATCAGTATTCTGTGAGTAATTATTTTAGCTGTTGATATTAAACAGATGAATGCTTGGTCTATTTCTGTCTACATACCACAGCTCAAATCTGGGCCAAAGTCTCATCAGAGTCGTGAACCCAGTGAGGAGGAACAATACTTACAACAACATCCACAATTGGCTGTGTGTGTTATTGCAAACTCACACATAAATAGGCTGTTTGTTTTGAGTTGTGTGTGTTAATTGAACGAGCTCAGTATATGTACAGTGTAGAACAGGGGTGTCCCAATTAAACACCTAAAACAGCTATTCAAGAGCTTAGACATACACACTGTCTGGCCAGAAATCACTGTTTGCAAGAATCCAGCACTCTGTAAATACAAGATTTGACCAAAAATGTATGCACCTCTTGATGGAAACATCCAGTGGTGGAGGAAGTACTGAATCTCAGTACTTAAGTAAAAGTACAAATAACCAGATAAATATTTACTTTAGTAAAAGTAGAACACAATGACAACCATAAGTAAAAAGTACTTGATTTTAAATGTACTTTAAGTATTAAAAGTAAAAGTACTTGCATAACAATTTATTCTCTTAATGACTATTTTGTAATGATTAATAAAAAATTTAATTCTAACTCATTCAACCTACTCCTATAATGATGTTCAATAATGATGGAAAAAAATGTTGTCACCATTTCTGAAACAAGCTTGCAATTAGGCAATATACACATCATGCTTATCCTTACTATATGGTAATAACTATTTTTTGGCATTAAACGCGATTCATTTATGGTGTTCTCAACCTCTTGGCTTGCCATAATCCTAACCAAACGTATATTACACACGGTGTGTGTCCTGTGCACGTAAAAACAAATTTTCGCGTATGAGTTGTACGAAAAACACACTGCGTGCGAGACGCATTTAGTGTGACTGGGTTGATATACTGTATCTATGGCAACCAAACGTCACTGGTGAGACAAACGTGCAACGAACGGACGGTCAGATTACATTTTGGCGGGGGAAAAACTGATCAGAACATGTAACAGAAGTTGTAGAAATGTAGTGGAGTAGAAAGTATAATAATTGCTGCAAAATGTAACAAAGTAAAAGTAAAAAGTATGCACTATTTATTCTACTTAAGTAAAGTAAAGATACATGAAAAATGTACTCAAGTAAAGTAACAAAGTATTTGTACTTCGTTACATTCCACCACTGGAAACATCACAACATTTATTTTCATCTAGATGCATAAATATTTCATCAAAATCTTGTATTGGCATTTGTGGTTCAGATTACATGATTTTTTTTTTTGTTGGTCTATTTAATAGTTGTTTATTTTTCTCCTGTTTTCCAGTTTCCTCTATTAAACCCAGTCATGCTGCGGGATGTTTTGCCCCTCAGTTGTGCTGAAGGAGTGTGTTCCTTCGGGAAAGTGACGTCAATGGGGGACAAATGAAATCAGTTTGGACTGCACAAAATGCTTTGAAAGACGATTGATGACAATAACAGACTGAACCATTTTAACTGCATGTCGATCAGATAGTACTCGGACGTTTAGATCAGATTTGTTTCTCTATTGCGTTCTTTTATGTAACTAATTGTGCTTAATTACTGCTTATGCTTAATTGCATTAAAAATGACGGCACAACCCATTTAAAAACCTTGTGATGTACCATAGAGAGCTAATATTAAAGGTAATATTCAATGCAAACTTCTTCAAGTCGTATAATCCGTGGCTGTTTTTGTAGCGTGCTTTTTTTCGTCATCATAGGTAACTTGCTGGTGTGTTGAAGAGAGTGGGAGCTCCAGGACTGAACAGCCAACTGTTCCAAGCTCTGGGCAGAAATAGAGCAAAGGAGCTCAGCTAAACATAGTCAACAAACTTCTGCCAGCCACAACCCGGCTTAATATGGCAGCTGCGCTCTCCTGACAAACAGGCATTTGTCTTTAAAACCAGTCTGAACCGCATGAGAATCATGACTGGCCCTCCTGCCCGCTCCGGTGAACAGGCCTGACACACACACACACACACACACACACACACACAACAACTGCGCCGCCAGGAAACATGATGTGATCATCTTGTGGACAGTAAAACTGATACTCATTTATATACAAACTGCGCTAATGCTGATTAAATCCAATGGGAATTACTATGGATCTGTAACTCTAATATGAAAGAATAGTCCGAAAAATCTAATTTTATGAAAGGAAATTTTTTCCTCGTTTTGTTTTTCCGGTGAGAATCATATTTGATAAATCGGGCTTTTATGTCAGTTGCCCAAACTGAGCAAAAATATGTTTCTGATATTTAGCCGATAGATCGGTCAATGAGATCTTAGTATAACAGAATACTTGCATTAAAAATAAATAACCAGTTGTGACTCTATATCTTTCAAAAAGTATATTTAAAGGAGCTGTGTGTAAGATGGTGGCGATAATAACTGGTACTGCAATCACATTCAAATTAGGGCGTATCCCCCCTTTCCCCTTGACTCAAGGTTGCCAGATATGCTGCAGGATCCAGCAGGAAGGTAGGCTGCTACAAGAAGATTCCAATGGCAAGTGACTAGTCCTACACAGTGAGTTTTTTCTGTTAATTATTTATTTCGGACTTTGTCACGAAGTATTTCGGCGAGTTTTTTGGGGTTTCGCAACGTTAACTTTTTTTTTATCTGATTCCGACACGTTTGTATCTGCAGCTGTGGTAACTAGAGAACAGCTGGCAACCCGAATGCCAACACTACTGAGTCCGTGATTGGTAGATCGGCGGAGGGTGACGCATCAGATCAAAACACAAAATGACAACATCAACACCAGTCGAGGGCTGCAACTGCACTTTTTAATTGACAATATCCTGACCGGACTACTGTTTTCAGTGATACAAGTATTTAAAATTAACATGATAATGAAATTTATGATTAATTGAAATAAATTTCTTGCATACAGCTCCTTTAAATGCTTGATTTTATGATCAAAGCTCTGTAGTATATATATTTTTTATGGGTGCCAAAATGATGCAATGATGTTCATCAAAAGCCTGATCATATTTGATGCATTTTGAGATGAAAATCATGTCTGGATAATGAAGTTCAGTCCAATTTGTGTTCATGTTGAAATATTACTAAAAATATAAATGATGTTATGTGCTTTTGACGTTCTTTAACATTGGGATACTGAAATATACCATCTTACGTAATCACCCGATCAGTGTTTCAATTGCGGAAAAACTTTGAAAGGCTTGTAAACGTCACCTGAAAAATGTATATGTATACACACGCAGAACAACCCACATCTGTAAATGAGACAAGAACAAGAAAGCACATTTTCCATGGAGTTAGTTTATTGCCTTTTGTTGCTTTGATTTGGGCAGGTGGATCGGCACAAGATCACAGTGTGGAGCATGAAGCCCTTCTTACACGAGAGGGATCCTGTTTGATAG
Organism: Pimephales promelas; assembly: GCF_016745375.1. Next base: position 12,523,015 of record NW_024121099.1, on the reverse strand, counting down.
ATAGGACACTAACATACACAGTACAGTTACCTTAGCTTTACTATTGTTAGATTTAAAAACAGACTACCATGGTTACATCACAGTGTGTTACAAAGCACAAGAATGAAAGACTCAATGAGCGTATTACCAGATCGACTGTGAAGTTTCAAGACAGTATCATCGCCCAAAGCTTTGGACTCTCTCATTAGAAACATATTGCATCTGTGACCGTCTTTGGAATCAGAGGCTAATTGAGTTATTAAATGAATGTTCATTCATCTGTGCTATTCACCATTTCCTTTAAGGACTGCATGTGTGATTTTCTCGACAAACGACATCGTTCGGCAAACCTTCAGTGCAAAGATACTGTCGAGAACATTTGGCAGAGCACACAAAATGACAAAAGAATTTCTTGCTTTGTTAACATGTATTTTTCTAGATAAACATTTATACTTAATCACTATTTAATAACTGATCTACTGACCAACCCAAGCTCTTATTTGGATGGAAAGAAAGACAATTTTTCTGATGGTAAAAGTTGACTTTGATTCTTTTCGGAGTAAAATCGGACTAAACGGTTAAAGAGTAAGGCCTTTGGTAAACCAGTAGCTCCTAATGCGTCTAACCCGGTCCTCAGAGATCTGAGGGGCACTTAGATCATTTCATTCTCAAAAGGCATTTTCAACTTTCAACTATGGGAATCAATAGATTGGGCAGGGCGAAATATTTTATGACCCATTTGAAGGGTAAATAAACTGATGCTCGAATTTTCCACCAAACCATAGAACGCAGATGTTTAAAGTGGGAGAAGAAATAAGCAGAAATGGCTTCTCAAATTGAAACTGTTTGCTCAGCGAAAACCAAATGGAGCTGGGTGGTCTGCAGAAAATACTGGAGTTTTACACACACACACAATCTAAAACATTGAACAACTGCAGCACTTGATATTTCAAATAAAATCAGATTCATGTGCTATCTGTCTCATATGTCTCCCTGCAACTGCATTTCAGAAAGAATTCCCACTCCCTGTTATCATCTTTATCAAAAGTACATACGGCATTAAACGGTAAAATATAACACACAGATATCATTTATATTTATATGCATATAAGCAAAATAATAGCCTTCACAAAATAAATCTCTGATTTATTTTACAGCATGTAAATCACAAGAAAAAAAAAAAACAAACAAAACGCTTTCTAACACGATTAAAAAGTGCTAGCAGATTATTTTACAACAATGTGCAAATGTATTCTGAAGCCTTACATTATGTAGTCTAATTTGTACATTCTGAATACATCTATAACGCCACAATGATTTAGTGTTTGAGTCGATTTTCCCACAGGGCAGAATTCCCACAGGTCGGAATGAGGCCGGTTTGTCTTGGTATAATCTTGGCTATTTGTCCATGGGTTCTCAACTTAAGACAAATAAAGGCAAAGTTTGGCAACTACGTGTCTATTGTTCAGCAGAACGACAGAGACCAAGCGTTCTGCACCGGACATTGGCAAAAAAAAAAAAAAAAAATGAAAAAAAAAAACGTGGTTGTTCTCGGTGGAAATGTTATTTTAAATTGTCGTTTTCAATTATCTGGCAACTTGCATTCAAACTAGGGCTGTGCAATTAATCTAATTTATGATAAAATCGCGATGTGAGCATGTGCAATTTCTAGGGCGGCCTCCAAATAGTCGACTAGAAGAGGCTTAAGCCTAGTTCACACTACATGATTTTAAGCCCGATTTGCAAATGGTTGAGCTCGTCGACAGGTCAGGGTGTTATCGCGCGCAAATCGTGGGGGATTAGCGACGCTCGCCAATCTGTTCGCCAACAACGCATCAAAGACGCTCGCAGACGACTCGCAGACCCAGAAAAATATCTAGCATGCTAGATATCCTCACGTGATGTCATGAGCTACAACCAATCAGAGCAAGGCAAATCTGCGTAAATCCTATTTTTTCTTTCTTTGCATTTTTTCTCAGAGCAAATCACCATGCAAACAATTTGCAGCGCTAGTTTCCGTCTGACGTCCATATTCGCGTGTTGAGTTCTTCGTCTTGTTCGCTGGGAATTGGTCATTTCCAGTTCTTTTATCGCACGATTTTTCGCGACAAAACGTGGTTTGTTGTAGACAAGATCTAGAATTTTTTTATGATATAATTGTCTAATACTCATTTTATTGTGTTTTGTATATGATGTTCATCGTGTTTTCTTTCGTCTCTCCAGATAACCCACATTGACGGAGAGTGTTTTGTACCTATTTTGTTGATTATCCATATGTATCTATGTTAAACCTGATTACCTTTGGTTAATTGATTGTTTTTAACCTAAGTAGATTGATTGATTGTTCTCTGATTTAAGGTGGGGTGTTATTTATAATCTTTCGCCATTCTCATTGTGTGTGTTACTTGGCCCCGAAGAAGACCATTTGTGGGTCGAAACATGTTGGCTTGTAACTTTTTATAATGAAATAAGCCAGTTTCAATAAAGGCTTTTTAACCTTCGCCTTCTCCTCATTATCCATTTGTTGAGTGCCTGGGACCTGCATGTTGTTTCATAAGATCTAGAATCGTTGGGTGACAGAGTTGTTGTCAACTTGTGTAGTGCGTTACCTCCCTGTTGCGGATCAATCATGTTGTGTCGTGTGGTGTGAACAGCTCAGCAACTTGAACACTCTGGATTTCACAGAGAGCAAGTCATGTAGTGTGAACCGCACAGTCCAGCCCGACGTTTTAAAATCATGTAGTGTGAACTATGCTTTAGTTGACCAAAATTTTAGCAGTCGGTAATATGCAGACAAAAAACTCCACAGGAAGTGTTGGTCACGTAGTCTGTGCAGGACAGATGGTTAACAAAGGGTTTATGTAGATGTATGTCCTATCACCCATCAACTTCAAATATGGCTTATTATCATTGGAAACATAGCAACTTTACATAACTAAAATGTGCCGGGTAATTTGCAAGACCTGTCAAACTATCATTGCGGCAAAACAGAGTAGGGGCCATTCAAACAGAACTGTTTTTTTTTTTTACAAATTGAACTTCTTTTAACTTGAGCGCAGTCATACTGCAAAAGACACGAACGCAATGGTTAAAGACGTCCGTCAAGCGGGTTTACATAGAAAAACAACAGCTTATCCCAAAACCAGTAGAACAAAAATCCATAATACAGTACATGCTATTGCGAACCGCGCAACATTCGGAAAAAGTTCAAAAAGGCATAAAAAACAACCAACGCTGTCATGCACCATTTATGCAAATGTATGGCGCTCGCAAAGTGTGTAAGAAACTATTGTCTCAAAATCGTAAAAAAAAGAGTTTTGTTTTGTCTATATTGCACAGCCCTAGTTCAAACTGTGAAATTTTAAATTGTTAGTTAAAGCTACAGGAATCTTTACGATAATGTGAAACTTTACATTAAGATTTTAAAATCATAAAATAAAGATATCATAGAACATACTAATACTGGCACTCAAAATGTAGGACTGAAAATATTCGTCATGAAACATTGTTTGCAACCAATTTGAAATCAGTAATGTGATTTTATTGGTTGCGTTATAAAAAATGGGTGTTTCATGTTGACTAACAATTCAATCCTAAACAGAATGCAACATTTGGTTCACAAGCACCTTAGGGAAGTGCCACGTCTTCATTTGAAAGCCAGCCTGTGTCTAATAAAAACTTTCTAGATCACATCAAGCTTGCGATACATTTCAACTCAACTATGAAGATGTTGTTTTTTTATGGCAACCGAAACCATCTCCTGACAAACTTGAAGAGAGATGGAAAGTCACGCTCCGTTTGGCACATACAGTAAACGCTGTAATGTCATGCACCAGGTATTGAGGTCACCTGTCTCAGATGAAGACACATTGAGAAAGCGAGAGAAATTTGCAAAGACATTTAATTTGATGGCTAGATCTGCATCTATTTTTGCTGATCCGTTAAACTCAGCATCGTTTATTGAAGCATATATTTTAGTTTATGAATTTGGGAAATTTATCACCATTGTTCTGGATGTCATTATGGGCCAATTTAAGTCAAGGTTGCATTTGTAAAAAAAAAAAATGCTCAGATTTGATACTCGTGTGTCAATGCAAAGAGACCCTTGTCATGTTCAGGAAAGTTGCCTGTGGGAATTCTGCCACTCAGTCAAATGAAGTTATAGGCAACACTATACTGTCCCCTCCCTCCAAAGACACGCTGATTTCGTTCTGCAAGTCTTGAACATTGCACATCTTTTTCTTTTTTTATCATGTATAGACTGCAGTTTGAAAGGGTGGAAGAGGAAGAACATCTGGTAATGTGCATGCTAGAGGATCTGAAACATATGTAACCATCAATATCCATCAGCTGTTTTAAGACTGTAAGATGATTCAGAATTCCATAAAATGTCAAATAAATACTGAGGATTTCTTCAACCAGCTTGCCTTAGGAGGGTTGTCGTAAGATTTCCCTTTTGATCTACATAACACTCTCAAAAATGATCACCTTGTTCTCCTCCGTTCCAGGCGACAAAGAGGTCAGGCTTTTAATGTCAGTGTCAGGGGCCATGTATTCGAGGTGATGGGCTCCCCACACTGGTTTGGTCAGACTTTCCCAACGCTGCATGAAAAACAGAGGAGACAACCACAAATAAGCTTAGCTGTGACAATTACAATGAATGACCTTCAAACTAAGCTTCTGATTTTTAAGTTTAGAGTGTCAGCAGGTGTTTCCTCAATATCCTACATTATTTTCTAAGGGGTGCCACTGCGAATATGGTAATGCATGCAAATTTTGGGTAATTTATTTATAAATCAGGCCCTGACAGACGTTTAACAAAAGCAAAAGTCATTTGTATTGTTTGTACAGTCATTGTTTTTTTCAACCTTTTTCGTAATTGAAATAAATCATAAAAATTTTAGATGATGCTAAAGAACATACCAAAATTTTAAACGAAAACTTGAAATATAAAGAAATTAAAAGTGAAAAAAGTTAATTTTAATGCTTTGTCACTATTTATTTAATCTCACAATTGTAAGAAAAAAAGTCAAGCTTAAATAGTTGTTTTCTGTCAAGCTGCTTTGAAACGATGTGTATTGTGAAAAGCGCAATACAAATAAATGTGTATTGAATTGTTCTATTGAATTACTGCAGATTTAAATTGACTGTGTGTTGTGCAGTTTGAAAAATAGGAATAGGATTGTTTTTAGTCCAAGCAAGACGAGCAGAGAGAACTATTGGATAAATATCCATCTGGCCAGTGGGCCATTCATGCAATTTGCTAAACCCCAAAATAATCTTTCACGATAAAACACAAGTCTAATCACAACTACATGACATCCCTATTGTTTTCCATTTTTTCTCCAGCATCCTGTGTTAGTTTTCCCACAACATACATCCCACAACCCTGCGTGTTTGGAAGCAAACACTGAAGCATTGTGGTCTATCTGCATAGGAATGACAACCACTAGCCTAGTTACTATAAATACGGACGTTGTTTCTCATGAGTAATTCTGATGCTTTTCAATGAGGTAACTGACCCATAGTCCAACTCCAATGACACCCAACGGCTGTATTACACTGCAGATTTTGGACTGTTTGCATTAACTGCTGTTGCTTTATGCGTTTTTGGGGTTGACAGTGTTAGTTTGGATCACTTAAGTAACTCTTATTATATTATAGCTAGTGCATGGGTATCAAAGCAGCGGTTTGAATAGTGAAATGGTTGCAACGGGACACACCTCTCTGAATGTTCCCTTGGATCCAGCGAGTTTGTACACGAGGCTAACGGGGATACAGAGCATGGAGGAGAGAGCCAAACACCATCCGATCACCTCTCCCCACCACGGGTACACGTACACATTATTGTAGGTCAGAGGTTTGTAGTTCAGCAGGTGAAATAGGAAGATAGCCTGAGGACATACAGAACAATGGCACCCATCTGATTAAATCATTCAGGCATTAACATGTCATTTTCTATCATTGTAATGGCTGACTCAACCTTTTTTAAAAGCATGAACAGGTGAGAGTATTTTCCAGCACTCACCATGCAAACACATGGAGTTATAAAGGACCAGCACCACTTTATCCACGGGAATGGCCGGTAACCGATCATACGAGCAATATCGTCCATGAACCTGTCAGCACCTGCACACAGAGGCATGAAGTCAGCACTCTTTTGGGCGTATGTGGGATTAGAATAGTGTTTGTGTCAGCACAGGGTCCTACATGCTATTTGCATCTCCTAATGCCTGCAGTACTCAAGATAAACTGATGAGACATGAGAACGTTGCGTGAAGGGATTCTTACCATAAACCCACGCGACAACCACGCATTCCCAGAATGCTTGCCACAGTAGGGTCATTCCACTGGCTGAGTAGTAGTCAAAAAGCTGGAAGACGTACATCCCTCCCTGGAAACGCAAATATATGAAGAAATCATACACTTCATATTAAAATGGACCCTATTTGACTAAATGTCTAACTAGATACCGTGATACTTTTTTTAGGATTCTTTGATAAATTAAAATTACAGCATTTATTGGAATATAAATATTTTGCAACAATGTAAATGTCATTCATTTCATGTATAATCTCAGTATTAAAGTTAAATCTCATTTACGATATATATATATATATATATATATATATATATATACATTTTTTTCAATCTTTGCAATTCGTCATCAAAATTTGGGACATAATCAAAACCAGATTTTTCTAGAATTTTCCAGAAATAAATATTAAATAAATTTCAAAACAGAAAACTTTTATAAAATTCTATTTTATGTAACAAATAATATTCCATAATGGTTATGGGTAAATGGGGTGCAGGTGATAAATGTTGATTTGTAGTTTCTGATTATATTATCGTTTGTATTATATAACTATGATCATGGTTACATTTCCTGTAAAATATTTTCCCAAATTCAAAAAGTAATATTAACCAATAATATCACAGTTCACTTTTCACAATCCAATCAAATCCCTAGTTCCACCCTATAATATTCCCCATTCAATATTTTTTTTTTTACCCTAAAAAGCCAACATTATCAATGGCCAAATTAATCTGCAGCAGTCAGGTGGTACAGCGGTCACGTGGTACAATTAAAAGCTCTCAGAAAAATCCTAGCTTACAAGTTGTGAGGATGTGAACGCTTTTTACAATTTGGAATCTCATAATCATGGTAATTACGACATGGCGTGAAAGCATCTTAAATCATAAAATGTAAGTGTAACAAAACACGATGTTTTTTCATTATTTTCAGTGAGATTCTTTGAAGTTACTTTTCACTTTTGACTGAATGTGAGCTTTATGAGTCATATCACTCCCACATACAGTAACAATTTTTCATGGAAGTTCAGCCTCCGGATGATAGCATGACGACATAATATCCAGTGAAAGGGCTTGGGATAAACCATTATATTCTTATCTGACTAATGGGGGGGTATAACACTAGCCTGGTCGAACACATTTCATATGTACAGAGAGTATGGCCACTCTCCATTGAAGGTGGGTACTCTGTTGAAGTTTAAAACTATTGGATCTGCCATAACCAATCGCTAACGTTTGGTTGTGGCGTATGTCTACAACTCAAACTAGCGCACTTCAACATCATCGTTCTCAGCCCATAAAAAAAAAAAATATATATATATATATATATATATTAAAAATACTAAATTGGGTTTTCAAAATTTTAGAAAAGCCAAGAATATACAGCAAACCAAGATGTAGTACTGAAGGAAAATGAAAATTGAGTGGAAGTACGTAAGAGGGCGGAGCCAGGCTAGGATAACACCTCTGACTGTGAAAGATGCTGATATTCTCACACCTGACACTAACACTTATAAAGGGGTGTTTCATTAAGGGGACTAACCTGTGTAACCATGGAGAGATCTATAATGAAGCATAATAAACAGCAGATCGCGACAGCGATTTCGCGCTGAAAGCGCATGTAATACTTTCCAGGGAAAAGATCAAGAATGCCAGTAACGAAACCCTCCACACCAACAAACTGTGGAAAAAAAAAAACAAAATATCAGTCAGATGTGCTATAAATGGATTTGCTTTCAAATATTTTCAGTTGTGTAATGATAAACAGTATGAATCACAAACACACAAGGGCGATTCTATACTAACTGGAAAAAATTACCTCCATCAATTAGAAAATTCAATTTCTTATTTTTATTTATTACACCACACACCATCTTTTAGCTGTTTCCATGTGAACTGACCTGACTGTCCAGTCCCAGCAGTAGCAGCATGATGAAGAACAGTGCAGCCCACACCGGAGCCACGGGCATCATTGAAATGGCTTTAGGGTACGCTATGAACGCCAAACCAGGGCCTGCGGGGAGAAAAGAAACATGAGAGACGCGTCACCACGGGCTACAGGTCGCCCGCAACTCGGACACACATACACATACAGCACCAACGGAACAGAGAGAGACAGAACTGAGTAAAAGAGAAAGAGAGAGTATGAGAGATAGAAGCACCTGGATGAGGTGAAACGAAGTGATAGCTTGTGGAAAAAAAGGGGACGGAGGGATTTAGTTTGTTCCTATTTTGTATTTTTTTTTTTTGTTTTTTGCTGCTCAAGGCAGGTTTCAATTAGCCATTTAGTTCTTATTAATGTCTAGCATTTGTGCATTTCAGTCTAATGCTTTTCTTTGGAGATGAACCGTAATGTAGTGTAGGCAGTGTCTCATTAGAGGCCTGTAAGTGCATGTTAACATTGAGGGCGTCTAAATCTATCATCTGCTACAATACTGGTAAGTATCACGGCACACTGTTAGTTCACGGTCAGACAAATATAAAAAGCTGGTTAAATACAAATTTGAGTCTTGAGTTTGTCATCTGAAACATCTGTGTGTCCTAAAATATAAAGGGACACAAAAATGAATAAATATTAAATGTAAACTAAACTGAGCTGGCAATCAAATGACATTTATTTCTGCATTTTGGTCTAAAATTAGCCATTTAACCATTTTAACTATGGTTAACTATTTTAATCATAACAGAAGCTAAACTAAATACTTAAAGGGGTCATATAGTATGCTTTTTATCATTTATTTAATTCCCCCGACACTGCTTGTAAAAATACTTGCAAAATATCTGTAGTTTAGTTCACGATGATGATATAAGGGTTGTGTTTTTGCTGGTTTTGCATGTAAGACTTCTATGTATGTGCCCTCTTTGCATGTAAAACAATGGATTTAAGCTGCTCCATCCATCAAAAAAAGCCTCTTTGCAAAGCCTGAATTACATAGTGACAGATTTATAAAACATTTTGACTGTTCAGAAATGAAAAGTGATCAGTCGCTGTTGAGATTGAGGTTTTTTATGCTATACAAAACAAGAACAGCACATGGTTTAACATATTTTCTGTATATTTTACTCTACTTAGCTCTTCAGGTGTTTAGGAATGACAGTATATATATATCATACTTTGACATTATTACGTTATTATGACTGGATGTGCCATGTTATAAGCATCACTGATGTGTCAGTTGTGTTGAGTTCAGAAAGACAGTTTCCATAGATAATCAAACTGCTTTGTCAAAAGATCATGTAAAATTAAATTTCTCACTATATGACCCCTTTAAGAAACTGTAGAGGTGGGAAATTCATGCATTGCTGGCGATATATTGCCAATGACACACTGTTTTTACATGACTTTACAATAAATATGCCTGTCATGATCATGAATTCTGTCGGACAATTAAAGGAGCTATATGTAAGAATTTTAATGTATTAATCGCTTTTTGTATCGGCATTTGCTAAATCTTGTAACGAAACTTAAAAAATGAGACCTTTCCCGACCTCCTAGGTTGTCTATGGAAGCCTGTAGACTGATTTTTATGTAAAGGACTTGGGGCGGTTTTGCAGGGAACATGCAAAGGATGTGACGTTTATGTGAGCTCCCGAGAGCCTCTCTTCCGTTCATCAATGCTTATACAATGTTCAGGATAATACCTAAACCAGTGTTCCCCAACCCTGTTCCTGGCGGCACACCAACACTGCGTGTATTCTTTGTCTCCCTTATCAAACACACCTGATTAGGGCTGAACGATTTTGGAAAATAATCTAATTGCGATTTTTTTAACCAATATTGTGATTGCGATTTAATATGCGATTTAAAAAAAAAAGTTATTTACCTTCTGTATTAGTCGACAAAGACAAGCAATAAATCATTGTACAGTAGGGATGGGAATCTTTAGATAGCTCATGATCTGATCTACTTTTTTTCTCTTAAAATATGCATTTAATTACATGTGTAAAAACACATACTTTAAAAAAACATTTAATTAAACCAATTACATGTTAAGAATTTTAAATAGGCTATATAAAATAATATAGCTTCAAAATATAAAAGCTAGTAAATAAAGAGAAACAAAAAAAACAAAACATTACAAGCAATAAAGAAAGAGTGGTCTCAGTATTTAAAAGTAGTCTGTCTGAATGTTTTTCATTCAAGAGCTGGAGTGATTTCCCCTCAGTTTAAATACGATATGCTGCATTCACACTAATGCATATATCTCTTTTCAAATTGTAAATGTGGTTTGTCCTGTTGATTTAAGATATAACTGACCGTGTTTACATTAATTTCACGTCATAAAAGCATTTTGACATGCAAGTACATTACCAATGAGTCACTCACGGCCGCATGCACGAGCGCTCTTCACAAAGCACGCGTTAGTATTTTAAAATGAAAGCAGCCTTCTCAGTGATTTTCATGGTTTTAATATATAAGCCGACTGCATTCCAAAAGACATAAATAATGCCTCTGTGAAGCATTTGTAAAGAAAATTCCCGCGGGAGAGAACGCGCACTGCAAGTGTAACGTTATAACATCAAGCAAAGCGGCAAAACCTGTTCAATGAAGCCCGCGAATGTCCTTGTAATTCGGTTCTGTCCCGAACTTTATGAAATAACGTTAGCTACTATGTTTTGTAAGGTTCGAGCGGTGTCGTAAGCAGATTCAGAACCCGGTTCGTTTCTAAAGCACGCGCAGCGTCATCACGCATCTCTGTTTAAAAACTATAAGCTCATACTCGATTCTGAAATTCTCTGAATCGATCCAGGATTGTTGAGGAGAGAATAAATAACACAATATCACATACATTAAAAATAAACTGTTCTTTTCTGAACGCCTGGCCGCGTAGCGTGGCAAGTTGATGCTTTATTTTGCAGACTGCTTTTCTCTCGCGTGTCACGTGACCAGTGTAATCGCAGCTCTTCATTCATATGTTCATCATATCGCGATTTTATCGCAAATGCAATTAATCGTTCAGCCCTACACCTGATTCAACCCATCAGCTCATAATCGGGTGGGTTAATGAACTGATGGGTTGAATCGGGTGTGTTTGATTAGGGAGACAAAGAAAACGCGCAGTGTTGGTGTGCCGCCAGGAACAGGGGTGGGAAACACTGACCTAAACAACCATTCTGTACTGTAATTTCAATGTGTCATACAAAGAAAGGGATTCATGTAAACTAGAGTCCAAGATAGCCAGATTACTGGGCTCGACAATAAGGACTTCCCGGTGTGGAATTGTAACTTGCCCGATCGCCAGAGCTGAGTTGTCGAGAAAGTTTATCAGTTGAACATATTTTTAAGTCGGGTCAATTTAAACATTCACGTGATTTTTAACCATTCAGATTCAAGTGAAAGAAGCTGTGAAAGAGAACTTTGGCACACTGTTGAGCCAAGTGTATGCGCACACAGAAAACAGCTCTCTTTTGCGTCTACATGCACTTGAACGGAAAAATACACACAACAAAGTGTCAAAAGGTCCATCTTGGGAGTATGCACCTAAACACTATCGGTTATGTCTTACTTGAACATAAACAGATGAGAAAATGCATGTGTAACAGTATACTGGATCCATGCATTTGGTCTTAAAGTGACAGCAGCCTAATAATAAAGTCTGTGTCGTCTGTGTCTTTTTAAATAAAATCAGACAAAAGACAGAGAAAATCACTCACTGCTCTTGACTGAATAACTTTTGTAGCTTTAACAAGGATTAATATATTAATCCTTGTTAAATTATGCAATTTTTAATCCCTATTTAATTTATAATTTCTATATTTAATTATTATATTTTATTCATACAATCTATAGTAAAGTGAAGACTATGCATGTTGTGTTATGTTTGATTATTCAGTTTCTACACCTGAATACTGTTAGACTTACCTTTTATTTGTATTAATAGTTTATTTATAACTATTTTTTGAGCTGTTGCTTGTAACTTGTTTATTTGTTCTTAGAAATTTTTTAACTTTATATTAGTTACGCTAATAGTTTTTGCTGGGATATTGAAATATGAAGCAATCAAGATTTGTGAAAATGTAATGGTATCTACAATTTTGGTGGCTTATTTATTCGAATAAAATGTGCCATGGGTCAAAACAACAAACATATTTATTTTTTATTTTTGTGAGGCCAGTGAAAATTTTGGCCCAACCAGGCCAGTAGAAAAAAACGTCCGTCTATACAGTCTGAAGTCTCAAATGTACTTCATAACCAAACTATTATAAAAGTGTAATTTAAATCACCCTTTTGGTGGCCGAGAGAGCGTTGTGGTCTGTGCTATTTACAGAGCGTTTCTGTATTTGGTTGTGTTGTGAGTATTTGAAGCACACGTGTTGTAAAACTGATGTAGATGTTTTTCTATTTGCATGCGTCTTCTTTAGTTGCAGCGTTTTGGGCTCTCTCGGCCACCGTATGCCTCATCTATGGACATAATGTCGATGATGCAGAGCTTGTGCAAACATATCCACATCACTGTGATCAGTTGGTTTCTTAACTGCTGCTTTCTCACTGCTGTCATTTTGTTGAGTGTTTATTTTGTTTTAGAGGAAAACGCACAGCACATATTTACGCTGCAAAGGTATTTCCAAATGTTACTACTAATCGATGAGCGAAAAAGAAAATTGCATTAAGTATATAGGGGCCTTGAATCAAATTCAGTCTCTTCTCACTTGTAGGACTACGCTACTTGTGTACGAGCGCGAGCACAAGCAATAGTTGTTTGCTGCAGTTCAATTAACGGCCACCGGTGTCGCTAATAACAAGGGTTTCTGAATTCTACATATAGCCCCTTTAATTGTCATTCAGATAATTGCGATTAATAATTCAATTCAGTTGCGTTCATGTCACTAAGAGTGTAAGCCTAATATGAATAATAAAATAATAAAATTATCAAAAGTTATTGTTTTACTTGGAATTATATAATTCAATAATAATTTTATGATAAAATAGGCCTACATAATATAATATTAATATAATATAGTCTGATTAAACCCACAAACTCTCATTTAGTATGAGGGATGACCTTTGACTATCTTTGTTTACTTAACAGTGTTTTTTTTATTTATTCTTTGGCAAAATGTGATAGAAATATAAACTGCACTATGATTGCGGGTATCTCAATTAACTTTGATTAGATCGAATAACCATTATTAATCAATAATTGAGGCAAGCCTAACAACAAATATATATACAGTATATATTTAATTTGATGGCTGATAAATGAAACCACGATACAGGGAAATTTAATGGAAATACAAGGTGAAGAGCAAGAAGAAGGATGTGTCTTATATTAACGTCAAGTGACTGTTCTATGAGATTCAACACTGAACTGCACTGAAGTTTTTGTGCTGACAAAAGTTTGGAGAATGTTAGTGCCAGACATTAACATGTTTCTATTGTGTTGGGGTTAAAATAGACTGAGTTTACAGCTTTTCCACACTTTGGCTTTGTCTCTCAAGATGGATGACCTTAATTGTGAAATGGCGCTAGGCTACGCTGTGCATGTCGGGCCTGCCTGTGTCGGCAGACGCTCGTAGGTGCTGACTTTAGGGCTGGGCTGTAGTAGTGGTGTAAATGCTAACATTAGATATCAGAGGTTTACCTGCGTTGGCAGACTGCTCCAGGACCCCTCTTGAAATCGAGATGTGCACATCTCAAGAGGCAAAGTTCCTGGTTAAATAATCCTTAAATTAATACTTAAAAAAGCCAAAATATAGATATAGAGATATAAATGAATGAATCACAAGATATATAATATATATACGGGACTGAAGACAATCAAGGAAAACTAGTCAAAGCATCAAATTTATGACGGGGAATCTGGTTCGCTTTCTAACTGTAACTGTCATCCGATTGTGTGCTGCAGGAAAATGAAAAATAAGAAAAAGCCACAAACAATGTGTCAATGGTTTCCTTCTCAAAGTTGTCTGGAAATACAGCACACCACAACCCACTCGGACATCACGACAAACCCACTGACACAAAAAGACTCCTTTAGACCTCAGGATTTGTTTCTAAACATCATTCTGACAGACAACACACTAGAAGACAGGGACCAACACACACACACACAGATGAGATTTCACACACTCTCACTCATTCTGACAGACACACATTCAAAACATGTCTGTGTGTGTGCATAAGTGCATTCTGGATGTATTCTTAAAGGGGTCATATCATATTTTTTTCCCCTCGTTTATAATGTTTTTGTTCTGAAAACATCACATTTCATAATTATCAGTAGCAATAGTTTGGGTTTTTGATTCCTGAAATTCAAGAATGAAAATCATTCATTTTCAACATAATTGAGCTAAATAATGACATTATTATCTTTTTAGAGATGCTTAGCCTGCTTTACAGCTGAAATTGTATTTGTTGCAAATATTAAGGGCCAGATTTACCAAACATTGGCGTGAGAGCGCAATTCCATAAAAGTGCCCATGGGAGTGGAGAGTTCTGCGAATTAAAAAACAGACGCAGCTGAATGATCGTCTTTTGATAATCGAAAAGATAATCGTCAGCGTCTGGTTTAAGACATCCTTTGAGTGGTAAATAATGGTGCAAACAATCTCAAACCTTAAACCTTTACCTTAGAAAATAACCTCTCTTGATTCATTTAAATACTCTCTCCTCCCATAAATTTTGCTCCTAAAAATGCATAAGGTCAGCCACAAAAATAATCGTGTCCTTGCCTTTTCAGCGCTTATTTTTACTGCATTTCTTTATTAAATCCTGACAGTGTTTTTTTTAAACCAAATCATTTTGATGACAGACTTTGGCTCAGGCGTTTTAGAATGTCCAAACCAACATTTGAGATGCTGTGCAAAAAAACTGATCCCCTGGTTAGTCCAGTTATGCAATCACATCCTCCGTTGAGGCAAAGTCAAGTACGTTTTGTTGCGCATTGAGAGATTTATAAACAAGTTTCCATACTTGTTTATGTGCATGTCTTCTTATTGGATGAAACATTTTCCACCTCAATTGAGCATTTTTAGAATTTATGTGCATCTTAGTGTTTCCATTTTTGCATAAAAATAGGTGGATGGAAACATTGTGAAGCTGCTAAATATATGTGACTTGACTTGATTTAAATTCAATCTCTTCCATGAGTTTAAACCTAGCTACATTCAATTTCATTTGGTAATTTTTAATATTTACATTAAACTTGGCATTACGATAATCCTAGTGAAAAAGTGTAAGGACATGTGGTCCCTCATGATTTGACCCCTTTAAAACATGCAGTTCACTGCTAGGATATCAACAACGCATCAAAGCTGCGATATGAAAATTCATTAACGGCAAGGACGTGAGGGTCAACTTTATATGAAGTCAGTGGCATCTTGCCATGTTATTCAAAAATGTTATCACTTCATAAGTCATTTAGTCTTTCTGCATAGTCTCTCCTTCAGGCCAAGAACATGCTGTCCTTTACTGAGCCTCAACAAACCAGTGCACCGCTTCTGTGCCGCCGCAAGCTCAAACTGATTTTAAAAATGACAGTACTAATTTACTATGCAGGAGAAAGAGTAATACTATTAACACAAAATGCAGCTCAGCAACAATTGAAAAACTGTACAGGTCTACTGAGGTTAATTTAGGGGGAGTCTTAGGTATTTCTTCATACCTAATTCAAATGTTTAGGAGGTTAAACTATTTAATTTTTATATCTTTTGCACACATTAAATTTCATGCCCAAAAATTCATTATGATATAGTTCATTTTACGGAATAAAAATCCTGTTAAATGCAAATGCATGCAGATCTAAAGTTTCTATCAAATATCATATTTAGTTCTACAGAAAACTCTGTTCGGAGCATGACGTGATGTTCACACATTTCAAAAAGCCAGATTGTAAAATGTTGCAAATGACCAGGTTGTGTTTTTTTTTTTTAAGAGAAAAAAATGGTATTAGCAAGCCTTTATTAAAAATAGTTTCTTATTTAAATCATTTACAGCTTTATTGTCATGAAATAATATCTTAATTATGCTAATGTGGAAATATGGATATATATATATATATATATATATATATATATAAATACTGTGTATAACCTTTCCACATTAGCATAATTAAGATAGTATTTTGTGACAATAAAGCTGTAAAGGGTTTAAATAAGAAACTATATATATATATATATATATATATATATATATATATATATTGCTTTGAAACTATTTTCACTCAGAAATGAGTAGTAACAGTAAATTTCACAAATTGTTAACAAGAAACACATTGAATTAAATGTGAAATTTTGAAGTAGAAATACTGAACAGAATTTTCTAATAAAACATACTCCAATAACCTTTGTTTTCTTAAGAAAAAAATGAATGAAAATGAAGAAGATGGCTAAAAAAACATAAATGACCTTCAACTAACCGTCACTTTTTGGATATTTAGAGAATCCCGAAATCTTCAAAGGGAAAAACGCTTATGGTGTGTATTTTTTCTTTTAACAACAGATTTTATAAAGACATTTATGCATATATGCAAGACATGAATCTAGTGCCATTTCTGGAGGATGGTCAGGTTATGTGCAGATCATTAGTGATAACTTTATACAAATATAAATGTGACAGGTGGCCAGGTTTTCACACTTTAAATGTGAAACATGTAGGCCAATGTGTTATGAGCGTTACAGATGAGCGTTAAATTCATGCCACATGCTATTAGTCTAGTCTGTGATGAATCATCAGTATTTCACTACAGGTAACATAAACATAAGATTAGACTTGAAATGGCAATAAATGTCTGCTTTTATGTGTGCAAATTGAGGGATTGCATTCTGGGAATCATGTATTCCTCATAAAATGTTTGTGTTCATGTAGGACACAGCATAAAGGAAGAAGATTGCACTAATTGTGATAGCAAAACTCACAAACATACGCACTTACACACACACACACACACACACACACACACACACACAAACACATACCTTCATTCAGAATAGAGACAGACAGACACACACACACACACACTATTCTACCCAATACAAAAATGAGTGACATACAACTGTGTTAATTCATGAACCATTATCTGTTATTTACCATTATAAACTTAACACACACACACATAAAACGAACTGCTAATTGTCTGCTACCTTTCACATTAATATGACTAAGAGCAAATAGCATTGTGTATAAATATAAACACGCTCTTCATTTATATTCTGTTTTCAGTGATATTGTCAAAACAACAATAAACATTTACAGTAATACACAATAAAACTCACATATCACACTGCATTGAAATTCATTTACAATAGATTATCGTCATCATAGCACATGTTCATGACTCACACAATGCATGTTTCATTCATTTTCAGCAGATCTTTCTTGCATTAAATATTGATCTCATAAATGATTTACAAGAACCAGCCCCAGGTCAGAAATGCTTATGTGAACTAAAAACAAGTACAAGTGAATTATTGAACACCTGCATTAAGAGGCACGTTGTTTCAGGCCTGGAACTAACATCAGGGCTGGGTGGCGCACACACATGAATAAGCTTTAAAAATATACACGAGTTTGTCTTACTTTCCAATATAGTGCATACATAAACTGTCACCAGTATTAAAGTAAATGACTGTGGACTCTTACCCGATTCAGCCACTTTAGAGATGTCCACACCTTGCTCAGAAGCCATAAAACCCAAGATGGAGAAAACCACGAAACCAGAAAAGAAACTGGTGCCACTATTAATAAAAGCCAGAACAAAAGCATCCCTGAAAAAAGAAGAAAATAACATTAACTACGGCTCGGTTGTGGCATGTGTGTCGTTGTGTAACACATTTGATGAAGCATTATGTACTGTATGCGATGAACTATAAATGCCTTAAAATGCATTCATAATGTATTATAATAATAATGCCACATTACTATCAATTATGTCTTCTATATTGCATTAAATAACATGATTTCATGATTTCAGAGATATCATGTACTTTAATGCACAGAACCTTGAATTGGTACGTAAAATATATAACTGTGGTTACATGCACTCAATTGTTTTCAAATAAAGGGCTGTCAAACGATTAATCGCGATTAATCGCATCCAAAATAAAAGTTTGTGTTTACATAATATATGTGGGTGCACTGTGTATAATTATTTTATATATATAAATACACACATGCTTGTATATATTTAAAAAAAATATTTTCATGTATATACTGTATATAGATTTATATATAATTTATATATATAATATATATTTTTTTTTTCTTAAACATACATACATGTGTGTGTATTTATATATATATATATATACACACAACATAATTATACACAGTGCACCCACATATATTCTGTAAACACAAACTTTTATTTTGGATATGATTAATCGCGATTTAATTATTTAAAATGATTATTAACTTAACTATTTCATAATCAACAAAACAAAACAAAATTAATTATTTCATACTTAAAAATAAAAAATATAAATCATTAATAAAATATTTAATGGAAATATTTATATTAAGGCTTGTTTTTATTTTGTAGTTAATAACATTCATTTCTAATTGAACACATTTTTATCAAGAGTTTACAAAACTGCATAAGTTTTCTTATAAGAATAAGGCTTTAAAAATAGTGCAGAATCTTCATCAAAATAAATTCCACTTCTTACCGAACTTTGTTCGTTCACTATTTTATATTGAATTTTCAGGATTATGCATATTTATACCCTGCTAAAGTGCTTTGTACATTAAAGTCCAAGCTAAAAACTGCTGATTCAGTGCATCTGGAAATTTGAGATCTATTTAAGTAATGGCTGTTTGCTCTTTGCCAGCCACACAATCCAGCTTCTTATAGCACAAGGTCAGGGCTCTCTGATTGGGTGAATGTGCTAGACACAACGTCTTTTGAAAAGAAAACACACACTGGTTCAGAAAGATCGCAAGGCGGCATAACAAAATGTGTCCTTGTCTCTTCAAGGCTGTGATGGAGGCTTACTTATAACAGTCATTGTTGAATCTGTTATAGCTGCCCAAGGCGGTGAGGGCTCCGAGCCCGATAGCGTAGGAGAAAAAGATTTGAGTGCCGGCATCGATCCAGACCTGAGAGAGACGGAAAGAGTAATGGCTGTCAGACAAACAGATGCACTGAATATGAGCTCAAAGTGACACCAGGTACTCTGGAGAGAGACATAAAAGTCAAGTTTAAAAGTGCTTAGAAACACTGTTTCAGACCATTTCACAAGATGTAAACAACACTGGTCCAGAAGCACTTCCTGTTTCAGTTTTTTAACACTACATAAAAGCTGGGGTAAAATACAACCAACAGAACATTTAAAACTGAATCAAAAAGTTAAACAAACATCTTTAAGATGTTTTCTTTACATGTGAAATAAAGAAAACAGTTACAAACTGAAACAGGAAGTGTTTCTGGACCAGTGTTGTTTGTATCTTGTGAAAAGGCCTATACTAGAGGGAGAAAAGTTAGAACGAGTGAAGAGTATTGAATTACATTCACATTTATTCACTTGAGTAAAAGCAGGTGATTTCATCCAAAGAGAGGTATGAAGCTAAAGGAGAAACCTAAGTCTCACCTGTGCCTCTCCTAGCTTAGACCAATCAGGTTTGACATAATACAAGATCCCATCATAAGCTCCAGGAAGAGTAACGCCCCTCACCAGGAGAATAATCAGGACCACATATGGGAACGTGGCAGTGACATACACAATCTGTGAGAAACAAAAAATAAAGACACAGACATTTGAACAGTTTTCATTGCATATAACTTGCTGCTTAGCTTATTAACTTATTATTTGCAGTTGCTAAGGCTATTATTGTTAATATTGCTAATATTTTAGTGGAGTATTTCCAGCATAATCATTAAACTTTGCCACAAAACGTCACAGTGCCCAATTTGACTGGTCTCGTTTTTATTAAGGATTTAAAAATAATGCAGAATCTTCATTAAAATTAGGTTTAAAACATAAAAGCCAGACTTTTAGGTTATACATAAATCCTAAAAATTTCCAGGTTGAAATAATAAGAAAAAAATCTGTATATATAAAGCTGGAGGAGAGAACATTACCTTTAACTTAAGGCTATTACTATTTTAGTGGGTATTTGAAACATAAGCATTAAGTTGTGTTTGTTGAGCAGAGATATGCAACTATTTCTCGAAAATATCAGAATTATCAAAACACGCTTGCAATGGCCTTGCAATGTCCTGAAAACACCCACAATATGCGAGGATGGTGTTGCATGAGAATATATATTTTATATTATATATTCATTCACTCACACAATATTTTCTTCATAAAATGTAAAAAATAAAGTTATTTCAATAAACGTCCTTGTTTGCTAGTGATTTTGGCAGTCATTTACGTGCATTTAAGAGCATTTGCTAGACTGATTACGATCACATAAAATCTAAAAACATAATCTAGTTTAAGTCAATATTATCTGTAGATTTATATCAGGGAATTTGCTGCGTTGCATCTCTAAAATACTTTTTATCTCTCAGGTCTCAGCGAGGACAGTGTTAGTCACATGCTGAGCATTCTGTCATGTGAATAAAGCTGAGAAGCAAGTCCCGCACGTCTCACTGCCTTCTGTTATCAGATCATTGCTGATTTTTTAAAAAAAAATTTAGCAAGGAGAGGTTTATTGATTCAGTGGCTGGGTCCAAACGGTGTGAACTTTGAACTCTGACAATATGAGACGGATAGCTATCATTTAAATGAGACCTGCTCATTCCAGCTGTTGCTGGTTTATGGATTTGGCTCACATTATATGGTCTTATGAGTCTTGTAGTCTTCAGTAATTGCTCCACATAGACACATAAAAGTAGGACAGCCATTCTAGATCAAGCCCGTCACATTAAAGCATCGCACCCTCCGCTCAGCCCCAGCTCTTCACAGACTTAGATTGTTCTTTCAAAACTCTCTCCTGAATTCCCTCAGGAAGGTGAGCTCAACTCAAAAAGTCCAATGCTGCCCAGTTACAACGAAAGCACGGTCACTGTTTATGATGTGCTGTGGATAGGATGTGCTTTTTGAATTCTCCACGTCATTCTGACATCTTTGTCTGTCCACAGTCCAAAGCACCCATGTCATCTCTAGTAGTCCTACAAGAACAATAATGAATCCTGACATATAAATGAAAAATGCCCCAATTACCTCTAAAACGCATTGATCAATAATGATTGAATTAGCCTATTATGATTATTCATAAAGGATCATGTAAGTGATGTCTGGAGTAATAATTGGTGAAAATTCAGCTTTGCCATCATAGGAATAAATTCCATTTAAAAATATATTCAAATAAATTAAAGTTATTTCATATTGCAATTTATTTTGCAAAATATTCCTGTTTTTTTGCTGTATTTTTGATAAAAGTAATGCAGTCATAGTGAGCATAAAGACTTCTTTCAAAAACAAAGAAATTTACCAACACTAAACTTTTGAATGGTACTGTACAATACCATAGTATTCAAAAGTTGTATTTTAATATTTGTATTTTAATAATAGATAGCTGTCTGATGCACAGCCCTTTAAATCAAACACTTCAACTAAAACTCTGTTACCAGCTCAGACTTTAAGATTCAGTCCATGCCGCTTTCAAGTTGCAGAAATAGATCTGAACTAAAAATACTGGCAGTATACAAACTCTGGTCTAATTCCCATGAGGCCTGTGAATCTGGGGTAATCTGCCACTTAGTATTTGTGCCCCGCAATAAATAATCAGATTTTGAAATAGCCAATTACCTCACTGTAACACTGGCTTATTGTGAGTGTGTGTGTGTGTGTCGTCTGAATGAGTTTGACTTAATGCTTACTCGCAGTGTCCTTTGAATCAATGAAAAAATCAGAAATGGGCAACTAAATATTTAAGTTTAGATAACCTAAACTCTATTATTTACCTTCTTCAACTGTTATGTTACTAGCTTTGAGCACACACAGGAGTAACACAGCGGGGGTGTGTTGTAATACGAGAATGACCTTCTACACAGTAATACGCAGCAGGAATAAAAATAAGTTATTATATTACTAAGGGCTCATATGACCCGCCTCCCGGAGAGAAAATAGGCTGTCGGCCATCTGTACAAGCACCTTATCACGTCCCACTGCAGACACCGGCTCGTGACCGATCAATCTCAGAGCGCCTCCCTGACACGGCATTTTGTAATATTTCCCGCCACACGCCCATAGCAAATAATGTTGCTATGGCTACCTTTCTGCCTCACTTCAGCACTACTGTGACAGAGCAGCAGTGGGTGGAGCTATGTCAATCAAGGTTACACAAGAAAGTCACATTGCACTTGAGCTAAACAAGGGAAATGAAATAAGATGCATTAGATGCAGTCTTTGACATCATATTTTTATGAATTTTATGTGAGGCATAACAACACGGCAAGATTACATAAGAGCATATGAAATGATTTGCAGTGTGCATTAAAGTTAAGCTAATTAAAGATTCAGATAAGATAAAAATGTTGGTTTACTAGGAATATATGCTCTGTTCCAACTTCCAAAACATAGTGAGCTGTTAGTGAGTACATTGGCACAGAGAAAGTAAACAATTACTGTAGCGTTTGAAAGTTATGATGGTTTTTAAACCCTAGGCATTTGATGTCTTTCTTCAATCAGTGATCAAAATACAGTAATATTGTGAAATATTATTACAATTTAAAATAACTATTTTATATTTTAATATATTTTAAAATGTAATTCAAATTTTCAGCATCATTACTCCAGTCTTCAGTGTCACACTGAAGTGTTTTTTTTTGTGGAAAATGTGATGCTTTGTTTTCAGGATTCTTTGATGAATAGTACAAAAGAACAGCATATTTTGTAACATTATAAAAGTCTTTATTGTTTTGATCGTTTTAATGCATCCTTGATGAATAAAAGCATTTCTTTCAAAAACAAAAGTTAACGGACCCAAAACTTTTGAATGGTAGTGTGTTATTAATGTAGCTAGCAATTTTTAGTGGCTAGTAGCTTCCCTAATACAAGTAAACATTGAGCTCTGACGGTTATGTAACCAAGCTTAAGATGCAGTGCAGGTATTTGATTCTCTGCTGTCCATGTGACTGCTTTTACCTGTCTTCAAGGTTCACACGTGTAATGAGAAGCACTAAAGAAAGAAAGATAGACAGAACGAGTGTCCTCACCTTTCCCGTTGACTTCACCCCCTTCCACACACAGAAGTAAACCATCACCCACACGGCCATAAGACACAGCACCATTTCCCAGTTTATCTCGCCTGGCTGGTCCAGCCCATCCGAGATGTTCAGAACCTTGTTCCTGAAATGGAGATAAACATTCATGAATGAAAGCACTGTATAGCACTCACAAAGTGTTGCTTCATTGCAGGTTTTATTTTCATGTGTAACTACCTAACTCATATGAAGCTCGAACTAATCATGAGCCGTTCTGAACGGTCAATCCGTGTGCTCTGTGAACAGATGTCCTTCCAAATCTGAGATTTCACCTTGCATAGCCATTATGAAATGCCTGTAGATTCATAAACCTCATACACAGATCCAGATTGTACAGGCTGCACCACGTGACCAAATGTAATGCCACAGGTTCATTATAGGCAGTGAGCGAATTATGTGTTTAACCGGCTCTGACATGTGGGATTAATTAACGGTACATCAACATGTCCGAGGAAGAAAAGGCAGTTCAATTTTAACAACAAAGTAGGTATCAAAGGCATTTCAAATATTGCAGAGAGAAATGAAAGGCTTAAAAAACAATCACTCACTCCCAAAATTCAATAATAGGGGAACGCCCATTAGCAAGCTCTTCGCACGTCATGTTGCCAAATGTAGAGTTGCCAATGGTGCCGTTGTGGCAGTCGGAGTGGCGGAAGATCTCAATGCAGTTCTCCGAGTTCCATGGGTTTTTGCAGGTGGACCAGGGCAGCGTGGAATTGAAGGACTTTATTAAGTAGTAGAAACCCCAGGCAAGTACCATGATGTAGTACGTGTTACAAAAGAACACAATGACCATGGAGGCAAAGCCAAGTCCTAAAACAAACCAGTAAAAGACAGCATGAAGCAGCACTCGCAATGCAATTAACTCGAATTAGTTAAAAAGAAACCCCTTCAGGTGAACAGTATCCCTTATATAACATGTACTGATGAATCATGAATTCAGACAGTAAATCGAGTAAAATTTGATTGCAACTACAGAATGGTATTTTTACCCTTTTCGTGATAAAATATGTATATGTTAATTTGAAATGTATCAGAATACAAAGTCTAGATATTATGTACAGATGATATTAGGCGATAATATTTTAATTAAATAAATAAATAAATATAAATATAAAATTGATAATATAATAAAATATATATTTAATAAATATAATTTAGATATTTCATATATATAACTATTGTATTATATATAATTTCATTTATATATTATTAAATACAAAATATTACTACACATAAAATAGCTACTTCAAATGTGTTCTATTTTTAATTTATATATATATATAATATATTTAATATATAATATAATATAATATAATAATAGGATTCAAATGATAATATATAATATAAAATTAAAATTAAATAAAGAATGCATGCGCAATGTTTTAAGGAATAATCTAAAAAAGCATCATACCTAGCTAAAAAAAAAAGTAAGGTAATGCATAAAGATGTAGAGCAAACCTTTAAAAAGAGGGGCAATGTTCCACACATTGATGCTTCCAGCTTTCATAAACTGACCCAGCGCAATCTCCAGGAAGAATATCGGAATGCATATATAATATAATATAATATAATAATAGGATTCAAATGATAATATATAATATAAAATTAAAATTAAATAAAGAATGCATGCGCAATGTTTTAAGGAATAATCTAAAAAAGCATCATACCTAGCTAAAAAAAAGTAAGGTAATGCATAAAGATGTAGAGCAAACCTTTAAAAAGAGGGGCAATGTTCCACACATTGATGCTTCCAGCTTTCATAAACTGACCCAGCGCAATCTCCAGGAAGAATATCGGAATGCATATATAATATAATATAATATAATAATAGGATTCAAATGATAATATATAATATAAAATTAAAATTAAATAAAGAATGCATGCGCAATGTTTTAAGGAATAATCTAAAAAAGCATCATACCTAGCTAAAAAAAAAGTAAGGTAATGCATAAAGATGTAGAGCAAACCTTTAAAAAGAGGGGCAATGTTCCACACATTGATGCTTCCAGCTTTCATAAACTGACCCAGCGCAATCTCCAGGAAGAATATCGGAATGCCTCCCAGAAATATGAACAACACATAGGGAATGAGGAACACTCCTGTGAACACACAGCAATAGAGAATGATAATGACAACATTGAATGACATTCACAAATGTATTGCATTTTGATGCAAGAATAGGAATAATTGTTAGAAAACATGCACTTAAATCATTCACAATCAGACAAGAAATGTGTAATAAAGGTTTGATTTGAAGGTCAAGCACTTGATGTGAAATACAAAGAATTGCATTATCCATTCATTCGAGTCATAAGATGTCATAATGCACCATTGTCCAATAAAATAATACCTAGAAACATAAAAAGAGGTCTCATGATGCATATAATGCCAATTAACCCCCCCAAAAACAACTTGCATCTTTAAAGTTTACAAAACAGGTGACCATTTTAACTGAGGGAATTATCTGCTATTTGTGCACAACACCTTAACATGTTAGCACGTCAGATTGGATTTGACTGCTGCTGGCAGCATTAGCATTCATCATGCGGCCTGTGCGGCAGTACGCTGACGCGTCGGCAGCAATAAACCTTCGCTCCACTGATCTGAGATTGACAGCAAAAGTAGCGGCTTAGTGAGGGGGTGGGTCGCCGGTGTGATGCAGATTATCCACTGAAAACAGAGGTGGCATGCTCAATGAAAGTCTTCTTGATGACGTCACCCGCCAATCATCGGCGAGGTGACTGCAGGGGAGGATGGGTGCATGTGACAGACAGAGAGATAGAGAAGGATACGATGGAAAAAAAAGGCAGAGTGGGACGCCGCAATACAAAGTGACAAGCTTACATAATGCTAGCTCTGCAGGCTAGCTGCTACACGGCCAATTTAGAACTAATGCAAGCCAGATTATCTAAACAAGCCATAAAATAACAACCCCGGTTGCTAATTTTAAAACACTGATATGAATGAAATGGTTTCTTTGGGAGCACTGCCCAGTGCCCAGCTTCCATTCAGAAAACAACAGCTTTCGTTGGGACTCGTGACTCAGAAAGAAGCCTTTTGATGAACTGCCTACAGACGGAAGCGCCGAACACAATGTGCTGCACAGATCTGCAGACTGCAGCTGCTATGCGAGTCTATTCCTCTGTGAAAGAAAGGAAAATATGCATATGTGGGCTAGGGTCGGGGTGATTTGCAAACAGAAGAGAACACCGTGGCAATCCCCCCCCCCGTGAGTGGATGATGCATGAGAATGTGACTGCGTGTCAATGCGTGGACACGTACACAGCTACAGCGGAATAAAACAAGAGTGACTCACACACACACACACACAGTCTTGCGCGTACTGCAGTGGCTGACGTCGTGCGCATAGAGCACCTGACTCTGTATCAGCGTGTGCTCAAGGAATCATTTCAGCGTTTCAAGACCAAGGCTTCCAATGTTTAAGTTATTTAAACTTAAATTACATTAATCCGACTTAAAAAAAAGTTGATTTTTGTATAACTTAGAAAAAAAGTGTCTAACTTATTTCAATGAGTTGAAGCTATGTAAAAACATTTGTTGTCATAACTTACTGATGATATAATATTTTTACAGTGTAACAATTCTGAAAATTTTCAATCAGTTGCTCGCTATCATCAAATAATAAACCCTGCTGGAGTATTTTGCAATAATGACTGAACACTGACGGTATATTATCCCTTACTTAACTCCCACTAGCTCACGACTAGACACCAGGTGTGGAGAAAATATGTTAAGCTTTCTATTCTGGATGGGCTAAAAATGCATTGATGGTTAGCGATCGCAACGGTGCTGAAACCTGTTAGCCAGTTAGCGAAATTGCCATGTGAAGCCCCGCTGAGAAGTTCACATCATCCTGTAAAGCACACCCGGGACGAGCTTTCACTCCTTTCTAACGAGCTACCCTTAAAACACAGGCAGAACTGATTGGATTCTTGGGTATAAATATAGATTCCCACACCTCCCCCTTACAGAACAGATGGATATGGACACTCCGTCAAGACATATGGCTCACTCCACTAAGAAGAAAATGATATTGTTTGCATGCATTTCCAGGTGAAAATCAACTTCAGCATCAGTACTGTCGGCTAGCTAGAACCACATGCATTTCAATAAGAAAAACACTATTTTAGAAATGTATGTTGGATTAATAAGTACATTATTAATTTCAGTCCCTTTTTGGCTTTTTGGTAGACTCTCACTTGCACCTACATACTGACATATACATTTTTTAGGGCTGCCCACTGATCTATATAGAGATACTGTGTATACAGTAGCTGCATATGAAAAACATCAAACTGAAAACAAAACGAGTTTATCCAGATCGGATAAAGTTTAGAGAGAGCAGAGAGATCCAGTGAGAAAGCGTTTGACATTACTGCGAGATCTTGTGAGAAGCATTCAAATTCAGCACAGACTGGTGCCGAAATGGAAACCAGGAGAAACATTGTGCCACGAACAAACACGTTATAGAAGCTATACAAGCTTTATGAGTGCGCTTGAGAACTTTTAAAGGCTTATTATTATAATTTAGGCTAGTGTAATGTAGAACAATGTCATTAGCAAATTATAATATAATATTCTTATTCATATATTCTTTCTCTGCCCTGAAACTCAAAACCAATTATGATGGTTTTTATCACCTTGTTTAAGATGTTTAAGCCTACAAAAACAACAACGATTTCAAGGATAAAAGAACATGCAAGGTTTGGCTCATGTTTGGGGGAAACGTTCCTTATGCAAATCTTTGTGTAAAAAGAGGAAAAGTTATGCTTCATACTTAAGGTTTATTCAAATCCCTAACTATAAGTATTAGCAGTCGGGATGGTGCTCAAGAATCCCTAATAAATGCTCTAAAACAAGAATATAGCAACTAGACTATTAAAACTACACTGTAAAAAAATATTGTTGTTTTAACTTAAAAAAGTAAGTAACCTGGTTGCCTTAAAATTTTAAGTTGATTGAATTGGAAAAAGTGAGTTAATACAATGAAGGAGATTAATTTAATCATCAGAAACTCAAAATAATAAGTTATATCAACTAAATAAATTATTTAAGTTGATTTGACAAAAGAAAAAAATGTTGTGATAACAAATCTTGAAAATATTTTTTTTACAGTGTACTAAGCGCAACAACAAAATTTTTAGCAAAATTAAATAACACAAAGATGGATTTACAGAGAATCTAATACACAACGACTGGACCCTAAAGCACCCACGGTTAGGCCCCAGTCAGAAAAAAGGGATTAAAAGATTAAAAGACGCTCTTCTTAATCGCCTGTCCATGTGGAGAGAGGAACTGATGTCAGTCAGGCAAGACGCCAACATGTCCTTCAGTGCTGGCATCACTGGCCTTCTCATGCCCAACCATTGATGAGCAGACATTGAAACAATGCACACTTTTAAGTGTTGTTTGCAATATAGGAATTTGAAACTAATCCACTTTATAGGGTTGGAAATGTTGGAAATTACATTTTGCCAAAATTTTACTGGTATTGAAGATCATGATATGAAAATAATATTAATTAGGGGTGTGGCGATAATCATGATGTTTAAAAATGAGTTGTATATGATTATGGAACATAAATAAACCAATAAATAGGGTGCTCGAGTGTAATGTAAGTTTCATTCATAATCGGCGAAAGTGAGATTCACAGAAGTAATAAAACTTATGACTTTCCAGAAAATCCCTTATATGGACAAAGGCATCCAGATATTGCTGCAGCTGAATAACATGACCTCATTAAATACTAGATTCTACATCTTAAACATGTATATATTATCGATGCATTTTAAAAATTATTGCGACGTGGACGATTTTGCATTGATAGTCATAGACCATAATCGATTACAGCCAACTGACGTTTCTCTGATGTCATTCCCCATATCATTCCTTTTAATCTTGCTACTCGCATCTTGCTACTCGCAAGATTAAAAGGGCGGAGGCAGACGAAACACAAAAGCGAGTAATAAAAAAATGCACCCACTATTTTAAAATTTACAGCGTGTGAGCTTGAGTGTGTGCGTGCACCTGCGTCCAAGGTTGCGAGCATGTGCGTGCACGTATGTACGAGGCTGTATATGTGTGCATGCAAGTGTGCGCAGGTTAGTGCGATTGTGTTTGTGTGAGTGTGTTGTAAGCATTGCAACTTAAGTACAGTCGACAGTTTCATCCACTGTTAGTATTTATAGGGTTTGTTGTAAATAGGGATGCACGATATATCGGCCACGTTATCGGTATCGGCCGATATATGATCATTTTTAATGTTATCGTTATCGGCCCAACAAGAACATTTAGCCGATATCTAAAAGCCGATAAATAATGTATTATTTCCTTCTGCTGAGGCACTTTAGATGAGCACTGTTGAACATGATGCTTTTAAATTGCTTGAATTACGATTGAAATCACTTTAAAATATAGCTGCAAGCAGCAATACCGGGGCCAAGCGCAAAGACGACAAAAAGACAAGCCAACATGTGTCAGACCAACTGCAGCAAGACGCAATTGAAGACATTGAAAGATGAATTTAGACAAAATGGTTTAAAATACAAATACAGTAACTTATAAAATGATTCAATGGTTTATCACTTTCGAACAATAGGTGGCGCAGTTATGAAATCGATACCTTGTGTTCAGAGTGAAATGACAATGACACATACAAAGTTTGGTGTCAAAATGTGAAGGCATTGCAGAGATAAAGCCTAAACAGGCATTTTGGCAGCATGCCTCAAATTTGATGCTGTGGTATACAAAAACGGTTTTGTCTATCGTCACGCAATCCATAACTTTTATTCGGCACCGTCTGGAGATGATACGATTCAATTTTCGTGAGAATCGGACAAACGGTCTAGGAGGAGTTCGAAAAAGAAGGTTTTTCAAAGAAATAAAGATGGCGGACAGGAAGTTTAGCTGATTATACAAAACCTGATATCTATGTTTTTGGCATAACCCAAGGAATCTATTAAGATCAGTTTCATTGCAATAGGCAAATTTGTTCAAAAGTTATTAGCGTTCTCAGAAATTAATTATAACTTTTGACCAACAGGTGGCGCTGTCTCAAAATCTTTTGAGTACCTTCAGGGCATGCTGCTTATGGCACACACTTAGTTTCGTAATGTTAGACCAAAGCATTTGTTTAGTATAGCATTGTATTTCACAAAACTGTATTGAAGTCAAGGGGAATTTCACGTTTTGTTCTATTATAGCGCCACCAAGAGGCTCAGTCCCACAATTTTTTGTATGTGTCCTCAGAGTGACCCCATACATATGTGTGTCAATTTTGGTGCAAATATCTCAATTCGCTTCCGAGTTATAAACATTTATATGAAAAAACACGTAAAAAATGACTGACATGACTTTGTTTGAATTTTACTACCCCTTACTATCAATATTTTCGCATTTGGGCATTAGCGTTTGGTTAACAAGCTATGATTCCGTGTTTCTGACGGTGGTTTCGTCTCGATCGGAACAGCGGTTTCGAAGATATCGCCACGTGTTTTTTTCGCGCAAAATCGCTACGCTACGCCATCCGTGAGACGAAACCCGACATATTTGGTATCGTTGGACTCGGCAACGTTTTAGGACCTCAAAAAGATGACTCCCATGAAAATAAGTGTACCACACCCAAAGTTATAAGCGTTTGGAAAAAAAAAATCACCACTAGGTGGCGCTGTTTCGAAACTTCTCAGGCTCCTTCAGGGCATCGTACTGATGACCCATACCGAGTTTCGTAACAATTCGTTAATGCGTTCAAAAAATACAGCATTTTAGCACATAATTCAAAATGGCCGACAGCCAAAATGGCCGATCTGGGAAAATTGGATATCGGTCGACTCGGCATGACGCCCTGAATCTAACGAGACCAAGTTTTTGACCGCTCTCAAAAATTGTCTAAAAATTTGGATTTAGATTTATCGGCCAATATATCGGTTATCGGCTTTCAAATATAAAGAATTATCGGTTATCGGTAACGGCCAAAATTGTCATATCGGTGCATCCCTAGTTGTAAATGGTCCTTGAATCTAGCCTGGTTAAAACCAGACCATTCTCAGTTTGTAACTGAGTTATGGTCTGGCAAAGCTTCAAAGACAAATCATTTCCGAAACGAGCAGACAATCTGATTAGCTACTTGCTCTACTTTTTTTTTTAAATTAACAGCAAAACAACTATAAGTGAATGTGCTTTCCATTATATAAATCACACACAGTAAACGAAACCTTAACAAAAAAAACTTTGCAATGAACTTTGCAATTTAGACACGCAAACTGCGTGCTGGTATGGTGAGACCTACTGTCTATGGGTGAGACGTACATGCTCGGGCAGATTCGGCTTGAAGTCGTTCATCCTCGGACGCGGCGCCACTACAAAAAAAGCCATGCACACAGCCAAGCGGAATTGGGTCGGTCTTGTGCACCGAACGCGGGCTTGAATGAGCTCTTTGCCAGACTAACTTTTAGAGCAAATCTAAATTTGACGGAAGTTGTCTGGGTTTTCCCAGGCTTCCTTGAATCTTGAGACCAGTGATGATTCACACCCATATATATATATATATAGAAAGCATAAATGGAAAGCAGATCAAATCTAATGCAATGCATATATACAAACAATTCAGAGTCATGTTTCTTAAAACGTGACATTTCCTAAAAAAAATTTAATACCAGGAAGATGAAACAATCTGCTTTGTTTGTGTACAATCCCAATGCCAGATTGCTGTTAAAGACTGTCAGATCGGGGAGATTTTAGAATGGCTGTGATGCCGTATTACAGACGCAGTGGCCAAGGACAGGTAGAGGGCTTTACTGCAGAGATCATAAATCTACTATGTGGCCACCATTCTGTTCAGCTTGGCCTCTCTTAACTCTGATACACCGCCACATAATGCTGTAACGTGGCAACAGAAAGACTGGACTGTGTCTGCATCTCACATGCACATTCTCTATACGAGTTAGCGACACCACAGTGTTAAATTTGAACAGCTCAATGAAAGATTTGTAACCTTAGATAGCAGCACAGACAGAAGAGTGAGTTGAACTGATTGCAGAGCTGTATAAAAAAACAGATAAGGCAGCTAATGTGACCTATGACCTCTACCATAAAATCTTGCGGCTGTTTGCTATGAAATAACAAAATCTTAAATTGTTACGGCAACAAACTGGAAACATGAATTATAAGAGATTTGACCTACAGATTAACACAACAGAGGGCCTCTTAACTTTTAAGTGGTTCACATCAAGATCTTTAGACTGTTTTAATATAATCTGAGTTCTCTACGGGGAATTAGCAGACATACACTACAGGTGCGGAGAAATCTCTTGTGAGGTCCATGGAAATTAAATTAGCTCATGAGTGATTTGGCTAGAAACGGATTAGCTACACTGTATCAAACCTGCAAAGTCTCTAGATACAAACAACTGAAGTTATGGAGGGACGCAGAGAAACACTGTCTTTGAGGCTTTAGCAATTAACCCGATATGTTAAATTAAGTGTTCACCCAACAATGAAAATGTACTATTTACACATCCTTAAGTCGTTCCAAATCTGTATGACTTTATTTCTTGCGTCAGTGTTCTTATTCTTAACTAAAAATAATTTTCCTTAATGGAAATAAAGCTGAAATAAAATTCAATATAAATATTAGATTAAAAAAGTAAAATGCCACCTTGGCAACTAGCCTAATTGAAACATAATAAGTTGAAGTACTAAAATTACTGAAACTGAAATCAAAATAAAATACAGATATGAAAAAGTAATAAAAATGTCAAAAGCGCATAATTCAATTACTAAAACTAAAAAAACACTATCTTGCATGGAGCAAAAAAGGGGTGTAAAGTAGAATATCAAAGTTGATTTATTCCAATGAAAGTAGATCTCAGAGATAAAATCGTCATAAAAGTATCATAAAAGTAGTAAATAAAACTCATGTTTCAAGTCCTCCAAAGTCATATATAAATATTTTTTGGTAACTTTCCAATAAGGTCTCATTTGTTAAGATTATTTAATGTGTTAACTAACATTACCCCACAATGAGCAATACATTTGTTACAATTTGTTATTAACATTAGTTAATAAAAATTAAACTGTTTATTGTTTGTTCCCAATGCTAACAAATGCAACATTTGATTTAATTAATGTATTAGAAATAATAATAACTAAAAAAAACTAAGATTAATAAATGCTGTAGAAATATTGTTTATTCTTATTTTGATGTTAAGTAGTTGGCGAATGTTTACTAATGAAACCGTATTGTAAAGTCTTACAAAATATATATATATTTTTTTTTTTGATAAGTCATTATTTATGAAAATCAGGCCTTAAAAGTCTTGCCGGGTCATGGTCAACATTCACTTTCACTGAATGAAAAAGAGAAACTTGGACATCTCCTTCTAGTGATACAGATTAATAACAGTAAATAATCATTTTTATTTTTGGGTGAGCTATTTTTTTTATACATTCGAAAGAACAAACTTCAGATTTCATGGGTTTGAATTTGACCTGTGGCTAAATTTGTCTTCTGAGAGTGAGTAAAGTAAATATCACAAGTATCTCACAGACTCAACCTGTGAACACCGAGTAAAAGAATGTGTGACATGATCCGTATTTACCGTCCTTTTGCCAGCAGGACCTTTTTGGCCTTTGAGAGGTCTCATTTGATTTGGCAAAACAATTCAAGATCCTTTCAGTTTTACAGACAAAGACGACACAGTGTGCTTGGAAACCTGTACCAGGACACTCTAATTCTGTTACCTTAGAGATCCTTGTTGGGGGTAAAGAAAGTATTTGAGCATGAAGTACTCTAAGAGTCAGCCAATTCTCAGTAGACACTCATGCATCTCATATTTCTCAAGCTGGCACGTCTGATTTGAATTTCTTATTGTTTTGGGAAAAATTGATGGTCTTGGTGAAATGTTCCCAGCAGTCGGTTTCCATCACCTTTCCCCTCTACCACAGGTGGTGGAGATTTCAGATCCAAAACACACTGACATCTTCTCTTTCTAAATAACCAGAAGACAATGAAATCAAGTTATCCGTCAAGACCTTGTAGAACTGCAACCCAAGTGCTAACACAACATTGACCAAGTCTTGACATTTCGCTCACAACAGGGATTCAGGGCAGTGCCAAAGACAAACACTGCTTTTAGACATGAACATTGCTACACATATTCAGCGTAACGTTATACAACTTGACAAGATGTTTTTAATTCTATAAGTGAATAGGACAATATTGGAATTTTCCCAAGGAAGGTGGGAGACGATCCAGATTAGCATTATATTCACACTGTTTGCCATTTCTCATCATTCTCCCTAATTAGGATCTAACGAGGATGCCACTATTAAGCAAGTTATTCTGTAAAGTGATTTGCAACTATACGTGTACTGTAATCAGGATTCGACAATGAGGCTAATGATGTGCAAATGATCCATGGCTTCATCTTTAATAAAGGTAATTTTTCATTAAAGAGGAAATATCATGCTCTTTTACAGAGTCTTGATTTTGTTCTTAGGGTCTACTTGAATATGTTTTCATGCTTGAATGTTCAAAAAACATGATTTTTCACATATTTTACATTTTGAGTGCAGCACCCTCTTCTCAGTCTGACAGTATCGCTCTGGGGTGCGTTTCCCGAAAGCATCGTTAGCCAACTATG
This sequence comes from Pimephales promelas, assembly GCF_016745375.1. The sequence goes on along the minus strand of NW_024121099.1, from coordinate 12,487,902 downwards.
GTCGCAAGTTGGACGCAATTTCCATTGAACTCTATTGGTAACGACGGAACTTGCGACCATAGTTGGCTAACGATGCTTTCGGGAAACTCTGTTTAGTTCATGCCTCTATGAAGCCATTCCTTCTGAAAAGCGCAGTGTACTCTGATTGGTCGCCTGGACCAGTGTGTTGTGATTGGTCAACCGATTTGAGCATGCTTTAAGCATCACAACCGTGAGTTTCAACATACTACTAGCACAACTCAACTAGGGCTGTCACAATATCAGATTTTTTCCAACACGTTCTCATCCTAGGGCGTCATATAGTGACGCTTTTTGAAATTTCGTCTAAATCCAACACACATGGCACCGTTTAGCATCAATATAACACGCACAGAGCTTTGTTCGGTTATGGGTAGGTTTAGGTCTGGGGTAGGGTTAGGGTTAGACCACTAGGAGGCGCCAAGCAGACGAAATGTGCGTTGGATGCAGACGAAATGTCAAAAGCCTCAGTATCTGACGCCTTGGGATGAGAACGGGCAGATTTTTTCACACTGCGGTTATCGTGGCCAAAAGAATTCATGGTAATGATATATCGTGAGTTTGCGTACTTATTTTGTGTTTCACTTTCTGTTTTAGCCAATGAGTCACACCATTACATACAATAATTACAACAATTGAGACTCTGGCTTTCTCTGGGTTCTTTGACACTGCCACAAGAGAGAAAATACTGTCTAAGTTCTACAGTATTATAAATAAGCTCATGATGCCTTTGGACTTTAAACATTGTAGACTCATTTAGAAGCTTGCCGTCATAGCGCAGCTGAGATCTGAACAGCACACATTGCTATTTGTGTTTAAACTAAACTAATTCGAGCCTTGCCAATTTAAACTTTCAAGTGCAAGAAGACACGAACAAGAACTTGAGCGCTCTATGAGAAGATTGTGTACGCGGCTACGCGCCCTCATCCGAAACGTGTTTTTAATGTAAATCACACAACAAAAGACAAGGAAATCACTCGCTGGTCTTCACTGAATAGCTTTTGTAACTTTAATAATGATTAATCTTTATTTATTTCCTACAGTGAAGATTCTATGTTGTTTTTACGTTTGATTACATTATACATTTTCTGTACCTGGAAACTTTTGCAGTTGCTTGTATTTGAATAATTTGTTCTTATTTATCCCATAATACAAACTGAACCGTACCGAAACCCTAAAACCATGATAAAAACTGAACAGTGAGTAATTTAATCAATTACACTCCAAATTCCCATACATCAAGACAAAAAAAAGTATGGGCATTCATTCAGCAAATGCTGGACGGCATCCAGAGCGCTGGGGACACGGGGAGACAGCTTCGTCATTCAGGCAAACACAATGGATCTCTTTCTAATGGGGTCTTAAATTGTTACGCAGACTCAGCCTTCACATTCTATAGGCATCAGAAGATGACTCATAGAGCAAAAAAAGAGAGTCAATGGCGAAACAGTGGCGATAATGATGAGAGGCCCACTATGACTACTGATGCTACTCGAATCCGTCATTAGCCAGCAGCAATCACCCTGTTGTGTAGCCAGAGACTGTAGCAGGGTTGAGCCTGGTCAATACCGGGATGGGATTCCTCCTGGGAAAACCAGGTTGCTGCTGGAAGAGGTGTTAGTAAGGCCAGTAGGGGCTCACTGTGTGGTCTGTGTGGGTCCTAACGGCCTAGTAAAGTGATAGGGAAGCTATACTGTCAAAGAGCACCGTCCTTCAAATGAGACGTTAAGCCCTGGCTCTATGTGGTCATTAAAAATCCCAGGATATCCTTCGTAATAGAGTAGGGGTTTAACCCCGGCATGCTGGCCAAATTTGCCCATTTGCCTCTGTCCATCTTCTAAGCCCCCATATTATATACAGTATATCCTGAGTGTCGTCTTCACTTCGTCTCCTGTCCAGCAATAAGCTGGTGTGGTGTGTGTGGTGGTCTGGCGCAATACCGTCACATCATCCATGTGGATCATGATGCACAATTGTGGTGGTTGAGGAGATTCCCTCCTTCTATGTGAAAAGCTCTATAAATGTAACTACTAGACAACGGCTATGTCCCAAAGCCTAATAAGCTGACTACCTAGACAGCATTTTGAGCTTAGGCACCTCTGTGTTTAATAATGTGATGTTGTTAGCCAAATTAAAATTGCACTAAAGCTAAAATGACACTATTTATATAATTGTTTATAAACACACACATTTTTTCAATTATACTTAAATATACAGTATATGATTTGAAGAAGACATTGAAGATTCAGGGTTTTATCTGACAAGATTTGTCAGATAAAACCCTGAATTTGATCTTAAAGCTATTTTTGTCAGGTCATGTGTGACTGCTAACGTTTGCATAGCAATGTGTGACCTCTACTTGTGCTTTCATGCATTGCATTCATAGAGCATTTTCACCTTCAATATCCATTTATAGCTGCATTTGCCACTCTGAAATACAAGAGTACAACGTAGACAGTTCAGCAATTAATGAGTGCTGATTTCAGACACTAGTCTAAAGTGAAAAAAGAAAAGAAAGCCATTAAGCCAAACTAGATCATCTTACAAACATTCGATCCAGCACGTACTATGCGCACTTCTACTTTCTATGGCTAAGTCATGGGGAACTGGCGTACCGACAGATTTGACAAACACACCAGCTTTATAATTATCATTAACAAACTATACAGTTAAACAAAATAGTTTGAAATGTCATTAAACTTTAATTCATTCTGTATAGTCACTTAGTGGCCACCCCAAGTAGTATTAAACTGAATAAAACAAATAATGCTAAAGCTTTTCTCAAAACTAAGCCATTTTTAAAATACATGTATTAACAGTATCTATTGATCATTAAAAACACACTAATCAACTTTAAAAGCAAAACTTTGCTGGGAAAGTGTTTGTGCTAGGCTCCATTTTCTTTTAAATAAATTTGGTTTTGCCATTTGGTTTGTTTTTCTTTCTTTTCTAATACATTGATATTCCAATTATTAACAGAGACAGACCAATACCAATATTCATTTCATCACTAATTTATAAATTCATTATTAAAGATTATAACATTGATGACTCTCACAGTGTTCACAGCTTCCTATTTTAAGGTATTGTTCGCATTTTGCACAGACACTGGGTGCATGAATGAATGAATGAACGAATGAATGAATGAGTCAGATCACACACACACAGGAGGTGTCTTCCACCACGCAAATGACGTCACAGAACAGTGACGTCTAATCTAAAGGGATGTGAATGTGCTGCAGAGAGTCTTAACTTACCTCCACCATTTTTGTAGCACAGGTACGGGAAGCGCCAGACGTTCCCCAAACCCACGGCGAAGCCCACACAGGACATGATGAAGTCCATCTGTCTGGTCCAGGTCTCTCGCTCGGGGTAGCCCTGCCTCTTCTCCACCGCAGATATGGCTCCAGTGGCCGCTGATACGGGTCCCCCGTTGAGGGTCCCATTGACGCCTTGATGCGCGTTTCCATTGGGAATGAGATGGCCCTTCTTCTCCTCCACCAGGACCATGTTCAGGGCGCAGTCTGCGTCCAGAGAGGATTTCTCCATCTCTCGTGTAAACAAAGCAAACCAACCTCCTCACGAGACTCGAGAAGGGCTTAAATTAGCAGTCAAAAATAAATATTTGATCTCTTATTGTTTCTGGACTAAGTCAGTTTCAGTTTTTTTTTTTTTACACCAATATGTCCCTTTTGTTCCTCTTTAGGTGCACAGGATCTGGTCCTTTATCCTTTTATTTAATAAAATCAGCTGTTATTCTTAACGAATTTTTGTATAATATTTTTTTCCGTTGGCAGTTTGATTTTCTCGGCGAAATTGGCAACGGTTTTGTTGGTTGGTTTTTATCAAAAAGCGCGTTTGTAAAATAAATAGTAGACTTTAAAAGAAAAAAAGACACCGCTTTAAAACAGCACCTTCAAAAACAATCCACGAAACACTTAAAGGTGAGTCTGAAGAATCGCATGGGAACGTGAATCTCTCAGAGAGAAGGCGACTGCGGAGACGGTAAAACCAAAGCGGCCCTAGTCGCTCGCGGATCAGATGAATGTAATGGAATTACATTCACGAATTGATCGCCTAAATCTCTTCAGACCATCGTTCTCATCGCTATTAAACACCCAGAATGTATAAATGAGACGCTATTCGGTGTCTACAGGAGGTGCGGCTGCTGCTGCTGTCCCTCTGCGTGCTGCTGACTGACTGAATGATGCGTACGCGCGACGCCGCTCGGTGTTTTAACGGGCTCGGTAACGTCATTTGAAGCTCATCCCTCCCCCTCAGTCCCGCTTAAGGAAAACAGGGAATGGAGAGCTCACGTACGCCGCACACTACACACTGTATACTGCGTACTACACAGCAAGTGCGATTCTAGCTCAATGGCGCAGCTGCGCGAGATCAGATGATTTTCAGTGCAGTAGCCTATGATCGCCACACAACGCATTTTAAAATCATTTAAGAAGAATAAATCAAGGACAGTTCAATGCGATGTGACTTATACAGAAGAATAGATTGATGTATACAATATTTTGTCTTTTCCAAAAATCTAAATGAGAACCACACAAAATTAGCAAATAAAAAGTGAATTATCAAAATAATTAGAAAGGCCCGACAAATAAAAAAAAAATAAAAACAGCTTGTTTTCAAACACTGTTAAAATAAATATTAAAGACTCGAGGAGCTGGAATAGGGGGATGGGGAGCAAAAAAGAGCATTACCCATCATCAAAAATCTGTAAAAAAAAAAAAAAATGATTATAAATGAATTTAGAATTCTTTTACCATTACATTTCACATGAACTATGCTTATCTGTCAACCTTAAATAATAAAACAAATACTTATATAATATAATACAATATAATTTTAATTGTAAAATAAAAAAATACATATTTTTAAATATATATATATTTTTATTTAGTCTTTTGGGACTAGAAAGACATCTTATCTGGGAAGGGACTTTTTTGCATGCGGGCAGTCTGTCAGTAGGTGTATGGTATAGCATTCCAAACATACCCACAGCAGGCCACGTAGTGCCGTGAGGACTATTATTCATAAAGTACACCCATGTTTTTTTTTTTTTGTTTTTTTTTTGCATTTCAAAGTACATAAGCCTCTGTCTAACCACATGAGATCCTGTTCCATCTGGAAAATTACAAACTTCCATGAATCACTGCAGAGTTTTTTTATTGATTTGACATCAAGAGCGATAACACACAGACAGACACACACACACACACACACACACATATACATATATATATATAGACATCTAGACATAATTCACTTTTATCTATTTTACCAGTTTCTAGTTATTGTTAACTACAAGAAAACTATGTTATTCACAATAAGTGTAGTGAAGATAATAAGTAGAAACTCAGTCTATGTGGTAGTCTTGGATTTATCACCAAGTTCACTCAGGTGTGTCGGCCAGAACACCTCTTAAGGCTAAATGTTCCAGAGTATGAAATAAAGAGTGGAGAAATACTTCTGATTCTGTTTCTTTATTCCTCTTTCTTGTAATTCTCTGAACATGTGTGTGTGTGGTTTCTATAAAGAGAGAAACAAATTACAAATGAATAAAGCAAACAATAATCAGCATATGCAGTATATCTATTAAACTCTAATACTGTAATGTAAAGATTCAAACACTTATTATAAAGGATCCTCAGATGTTCTATTATAAGTTAAATTGCCACTAACATAGACATCACTTACTTCTTATAATACTCAACCACAAAGTACTGATCAATCCCAACAACAAATATAAAGGTATTTTTACCTTTGGGGCCTTTTCTACAATAAGTAATTAAACATTTCTAACACTGTATGCAATCCATGTTAATTTATGATGGATTAAAGGAAGGGTAGACAATTTCTACCCACGAGAGGGTAGCAATTAGCAAGCTAGCTTTGAAAGCATGTGATCCCACCCTCCCTTCTCCAAAGCCATCTCCAAATCCGACCTCCTTCAAAACACATGAACCGCCAGAGCAGAGTCTGCAAAGCGCCATGAAAGATGGCGTTAAATTAGCTTATGTCTTAAAGAACATTACATTACAACTACTTTGTATAATAGATGTAAACAACTTATAGAGCTCTTACTTGTACCACCTCACTGCTGTAGATGAATTTCGCCGTTAATAGTGTTGACAGAAATGCATAAATCCGAGTGAACGGCTTCGGGTTGAACATCACGAGTTGCCATCTCTTAATTATGGTCACAACACGGTGTGAACGCAGCTTAAGCTCTTTGTTTTGTTTCAGGAGGAACTGTAAAAGACAGATGCTGTTTGTTTGAATTGCTATGGTATTTTGGTGGGAACTGGATGCCATGGTCATTTTTGTATAGCCTATTTATACCAAAGACGGTAGTATTGAGTAATGCAGTATGTCTCTGTTGCTTTTCCTGAGGCTATTAAAGTTTTATTAAAGGTTTATTTGTCCAATGACATGCCTACAATTTTCATAAACCTGTTTTTGGACAGGTTATAAGATTCTTAAAACCCAAATTCTAAGAAAACCACACATGTACAGTTGGAGTGAGTCATACTGTAAACATCTCTGGATCATATTAACCCTAAAAATGTGGCAAATTACAGCGACAGGTTCTGCGAAGTGTATGTGGCTGCTCCCCTGAGATGGTTCGAAGAAAACTCCTCATCTTATCTTTATGATGAGTGATTTGTGAACATTGTGAGGCGAACTATTTTTCCTCATTATTGAGCCAAAATTGTTGCGGACATAGATTGATTCCAGGGCATGTGATGCGGGAACTAATGAACAATACTTCAGCATTTATTAATCTTAGTTAATATTAATTTCAACATTTACTAAAACGTTATTAAAATTTTATTATAATAATTATTAAAGGTTGTATTTGTTAAAATTAATGCACTGAACATGAACAAACAATGAACAGCTGTATTTTTGTTAACTAACATTAACAGATAATAACAAATGTTTTGCTCATTGTTAGTTCATGTTAGTTAATACATTAATTAATGTTTACTAATCAACCTTATTGTAAAGTGACACATACATCATTGAACCGCAATCATGATATATCCCAAGGCTAAAAACTCAACCTAGCCTCAATTTCAGGAAATTATTATGCAACCCATACATGTATATAAGTGTTGCCTTGAAGTTTCACACTACAACAGTATTGCAACATGCTAAATTGTAAAGCAAACAGAATCGAAGCGGCTACAGCCTTCCTTCCACTTGACTGTTGATCAAATCTGAACTGTCATCATCATGGTAATTTTCACAACTCTGAGTCTGAACAAACACCATATTGTAACTAAGTCTGAGATTTAAAAAAATGGAGAAGGAAATAAAGAAACCCTGGTCATAAATAACTTACAGTTTTCATGTTGACTCACGCATCAGGTTGAACACAACCCCACATATGTTAAAATTAGACAGCTTTGCTCTCTGTAAACTTTAAAATAGCTTCTTCTGCCATATTTCTTCTTCCTAGGCTGTTAATTCACTTGGCCACAATATAGGACCTATTATGCTTTTTTACATTCTCAACTTGCTTTGGAGTCGCTCCAAAGGCAGTAATTCTCTATATCATTGCGCATGCAGTTTCTGAACTCCCTGAAACGCCTCGTTGCAGTCTTGAGTTTTCTTCCGGGAGGGTACACATCACAATATCTCTCATTTTAATCCCGCCCAAGGTATAAACAGGCAAGAACTGGTTGAGTTGTGTCAGTATCCAGTAGTGTTTTGCAACTCACAGTTATGCTAAGAGATGTGACATTTGCAAAACATGCTCTAAGCGCTTCACCAATCACAACACACTGGTCCAGCCGGAACAGAGTTACTGACAGACTGGGAAGAGAGGGGCTGCAACCATCAAATACAGGTATTACAAACATTCAAGCATGTAAACCAATCGCAGGGCCCAAAAAACGAAATCAAGACTATGTAAAAGGGCATACATGTAGGTCCTTTTTAACAAACCACTATGTCAGAATCCTCTTCCCTTTCAGAAAAACTGTACAAACTTGTTCCATTACATGTGCAGTGTGTCACTGTGGCAGTGCTGTTAAAGGGACAACTTTGTTCTATTTATCCGTAATATTAAATACTGTCAGACAGCTTCCTTATAGCCCCTAAAAGGAGCATATTCATACTTTAGAGTAACTATTTAATATAGGCCCACACTGAAAAATAACATGATATCCTATAAATGCCCCCACCCCCCACTCCATATTTTGTCTGTTTGTTAAATATCTCTGATTCATCAGCTGCTATGTTTTATGTAAATAACCAGAAGAATAACAAGAAGTTGTTTCATTATCAGTCATTGTGGGATGTGGAAATGAAGCCTCATTAACGCACTGAGGCTTTCCCTATACAGCACATCTAGAAATTCGAGTGTTGAAAACAACGCCATCTGCTGGCTACTACATAATGAAGCAGCCAAAAGCCTGTGAAAGAAGCTCCGTAGGATGACATATCCACCACGCACGTGTGTGATGACTTTCTCTCTCTCTTTGATAAATCCATGAACCCATGCAAGTGTGGCAATAAATGTCACAATATGATGTAATATAAAAATAATGTACACACTAAATTTGCAGTATTTTATTTGCGGAAATAATTGAAAATCTTCGACTGTGTATTTTAAAATTTAATTGAATAGATTTTACTCATAAAATAAGATTTGGGGTTCGAACATTCCCGAAACGCAAAGCGAATAGCGCAAGTGATTGGAGTTGGGCGGAAAGTGAGGTTTCGTTTGCTACCCGTTCACGTGACTCATTCAGTAAAAGAAAAACACTCCCACTGGACACACAGCTCCACTGGAGATTTTTCTGTGCTCGATTCATGCTACGAAGGTAACACCAATATCAGTCACACTCACAGCATGACAGAGAAAACACCTTTTATGTCGTTCCACGCAAAGTAATAGGGCTTGGGCGTCGTGACGTCATCACTGGCGTGGCGGCCATGTTGGCAGCTTCGCGCATTTAAACATACAGCAAGTCGAACGAGGAGAAGCAGCAGAGTTGGGATAAAGAAAAGAAAAAAAGAAGTTAAAATCCATAAAAGGTTGTGGAATTTACCAGGATATGTTAAATAAGGAAGCCAGGGAACGGTATGTGGACTAAACCGGCACTTTTAACAATGGTTTGGATCCATATGAACTTTCCAACAAAGTGTCGGCAAACAGTGGGAACACAGTAATCCGAACTGATAGTTAGTAACGTTAGCTGTCAAACCAACCTCACGTTTTTTTTCCGGGTTTCTCACGTAACTTACTTGAGCTCTTTTCCCACTGTCTTCCCGTTTTAGTATTTTCCTGTAAAATATCCCGTATTTTAATATTCTCATAACATTAACATTAGCCCTTTTAATCGAACCTGTCAGTCTCTGTTGTCCTGTTGCTACCCTCTAGCTTTAAGCATAGTTTTGCTAACTAACTTAAGTTTTGAAAGTCAATAACTAACTACACTTTTGAAACACACAGTTAAAACTATGTTACATGTGTGAACGGTTGTTAGCACTATAACTGTTAAAGGGTTAGTTCACCCAAAAATGAAAATTAAGTCATTAATTACTCACCCCCATGCTGTACCAACCCCGTAAGACCTTCGTTCGTCTTCGGAACACAAATGAAGATATTTTTGATTAAATTTGAGATCTGTATAACTACCACATTGGCTCCTAAGGGACTGCCTCTTGACGGCCCAGAAAGTCAATGAAGAAAATGTTTAAATATCCCAAGTGACTACCGTGGCTCAACTATATGTTTATCAAGCGATGCGAATACTTTTTGTGCGAAACAAACAAACAAAAATAACGAGTTTATTCGACTATTTCTTTTCTTCCTTGTAGGCCAGAACGAGACTTCCTTATAGATTTCCACGACGCATGCGCGAGAATTGCGATCTGAAGGGTGTAAGCAGATCGCAGTTCTCGCGCATGCGTCGTGGAAATCTAAGGAATTCTCGTTCTGGCCTACAAGGAAGAAAAGAAATAGTCGAATAAACTCGTTATTTTTGTTTGTTTTTTTCGCACAAAAAGTATTCGCGTCGCTTGATAAACATATAGTTGAGCCACGGTAGTCACTTGGGATATTTAAACATTTTCTTCATTGACTTTCTGGGCCGTCAAGAGGCAGTCCCTTAGGAGCCAATGTGGTAGTTATACAGCTCTCAAATTTAATCAAAAATATCTTCATTTGTGTTCCGAAGACGAACGAAGGTCTTACGGGGTTGGTACAGCATGGGGGTGAGTAATTAATGACTTAATTTTCATTTTTGGGTGAACTAACCCTTTAATAAACTAGCAGCTAAGTGGAGCGCAGTTTACCTTTGTCCGGGTTCGTAGCCTACCTATGCTCCTATTGTTTGTTGGAAATTGCAAATGGATCCAACCCGTTAAAAGTGCCGTTTTATCCACATACTGGTCCCTGGTTTCCCTATTAAACGTATCCCGGTAAATTCCGCATCATTTCAGGGATTTTTACATCTTTTTTTATTTTATTTTTCCCAACTCAGTTGCTTCTCCTCATTCGACTTGCTCCTCATTCGACTTGGTATGTTGGTTTACATTTGCAAAGCTGTCAACATGGCCGCCACGTACCAGAATGCAACGCGGCGCCCAAGACCTATATACATATTAGCTACATGATAAATAATGGTTAAACGATTACAAAAATTCCAAGGGATAGTTCACCCAAAAATGAAAATGCTGTCTTTTACTCACTCCCAAGTTTTTCCAAGAGTTTCTTTCTTCTGCTGAACAAAAAGGACAATATTTACTATAAGGAAGTCAATGGGGTCTATCGATTGTGGTTACCCATATTCTTCAATATCTTCTTTTGTATTTAGCAAAAAAAAAAAAAAAAGAAAAAAGAAACTCATACAGATTTGGAAAAACTTGAGCGCGAGTGAATAACAGCATTTACATTTTTGGGTGAACTATCCCTTTAAGGTTTTAAAGTGTCTTGTTTAACATTAACGTTACACGTAATCCTTTGGAATGAGTTGGCAGCAGAAGTCACAGAACAGAACGTAACATCATAATTTCATACGAGTAAACAGCATTTAGTAAGTGTGGAAAACATTATGCAATTGACATAGGCTAACAGCTGAATACAAGATAATCAAAATGTTAATGCCATGATTTCAATATTCAAGAATTAATTTGTACATCTCTAAAGTTTTAGATGCTGTCAATAAGTCAACATTGTAGGCTACGTTTTAGATGCTGTCAAAACGATAATATTGTACTTTTCAGTTTCTATGTAAATGTAGGGTGACATGGGGTAAGATGAACACCCATCCTCACTTTAATTTTTCCCAAACAATAGATAAATTTCACAAAATTTCATCTCAGCACTTTTGATGAAAGGCTACGTAACTTTTTTTAATTTTGTCATTTCATCTGAATATCAACATTTGTGAGATTTAGTCAGCTGAAACAGTTTTGAGGTTAATTCATCTAATTTTGTGTCTCTGAACAATTGTGATCTATGACATTGTATTATGTGTTATGTTAAGTTTTTTGTCTACTGGTTAATTGTGGGCACATTCATGTTTCAAGATTTGTGGAATAAAAGTTATAGATTTGAAAGAAAAAATATTTTCAAAAATATATATCACCCCTTCCCTTCCACCCCCTATTATTATTTTTTTTAAATGTAATATTTTTTATAATTAATGGGTTTATGATTTAATATTTCCATTACAAGTACATTTCAGACATCTTTGCCTTCATTAAATATAGGTTAATTGAGTGAAATCGTTCAATTTGATTTCACAGTGTTTTGTGATATATCTTCAATTGGAATATGGGCAATTAAATATGTAAATATTCATATGCCATTTAATATTATTCCCTTTCAGATAATTCTATTTTACTGGGTTCTGCGTTGTCTGTCATCGGTTATTCAACTAAACTGTCAAAATAAAGTTTTAAATAGAATAGTTGATTTAGTATTTTATATTAATTACACTTTAAAAACATAATCCAGGGAGGGCTTCTTACTCCAGTAGGGGTGATCTTATACAGATTTGTTAATATTTCAAATTTTGGGTTCTATATGAGAAAATTGAATGCACGCATAAAAAGTGGCCTGCACATTGGAGCCCTCTTCAGAAGAACATGTGCGCAGAAGTCTTTGTTAAAGCCAAACGAAGTAAGCTCTGGGCCTCCAGGCACGGGTGAGCACTATACGATTGCACCTTCATGTTTCTATCTATCTAAGTTTAGTTTAGAATAGACCCCGTGACTTCAGGAGCAGCTGCCGTGCAAAGGTTATGGCCCTTTTTTATAGCGTCTTAGAAATAGCAGCTGCGTGGAGTCATAACCCAAGCATGACCATCACCCCACAGCCTTATACTGCTCAGACTTCGATTAAACAGTAGAATAATGACACAACATGTCAACCATGACAAGTGTTTTATCCTATACACAACCATTCAAAAGTTTGGGGGCAGTAATATTTCTTTTATTCCCTTTAAAAAGAGGAAGAAATGAATAGATTCATTCAGCAAGGATATATTCAATTGATCAACATGTGACGGTAAAGACATGGTTACAAAAGATTTCCATTTCAAATAAATGCTGTTCTATTAAACTTTCCAGTCATTCATCACCCAAAAATGTGACAATTGCGTCATCATTTACACACCCTCAAGTGGTTCCAAACCTGAATGAGTTTCTTTCTTCTGCTGAAAACAAAAGATGATCATTTTGAAGAATGGGTAACCAAACAGTTGATGGGGTCCATTGACTTTCAAAGTACTATGGAAGTCAATGGGCCCATCAACTGTTTGGTTACCAACATTCCTCAAAATATATTCTTTTGTGTTCACCAGAAGAAAGAAATTCCTGAAGGTTTGTAACCACTTGAAGGTGAGTTTGGGGGGAAGAATCCCTTTAAGCAGCACAAATGTCTATTCTCCAACATTGATAATAATAAGAAATGTTTCTTAAAGGAGTAGTTCACTTTTAGGCCGTGTGTCAAAGCGTTTTTCCACGCGCCTGGCGTACGTTTTCAATTGTTTTCAATGGGAGCACCGCGTTTTTTAAACGCCATGAGCGTAACGAGGCGCTGGGCGTTTTAAACACGCTGAAGCGCCGAGCACCCAACGTTTTCTACTGGTCACCGAGAGTTGAAAAATGTTCAGCTTTGGATAAAATGCAGCCCTCATCACTGTCACTTTTTTAATCGAGCGAATGGGCTCTATGCACGGCGTTATTTCCGGTGAAGGATTAAGGATGCTCGATAACTTCCGCCGATCATAGAGTCCAATGCAATACCGAGAATTTATATTGAATTTTATACTCCATGGTTATACTAATGAAACGTTAGTCACAAAAAACAGATAAAACAGACACCCCTCGTTGTGTTTATGCTTCTTTTTAAAATTATATTAAATAAACATAACTATATATAAAATTACATCTAAACGTATGTACGTTTCGTTTCAAAGACGGGAGGACAGTAAATATTGAAGACTCTGCCATAATCCCGTTTTCTCCGGTTTTCCTCCGCTTTAATCTACACAACCGGAAATGGACGAGCATCCTTACGTCAAATGCGGAACTTATGCGTGCATATAGCCCATTATGCGCCGAAACCTCTCACACACACAAAAAGTGTTTTACTCACACCCAATGATTCACAAACAAACTCAATGTGGTTTGTAAACACAAAACATCACTCACAAACTAATGCATATTGTTCTGCAAATAAAAAACGTACCTATCAAACAAATACAGTTTGTTTTACATATACATAGAAACGTATTTCTTCAATGACAAAAATATCTTTCAAGTACAAACTAAAATCTTTCAAGTACAAAACAAAAACCTTCAAGTATAAAGCAAGATTCTACAAGTACAAAACTAAATTCTACGAAAAAATGTCACGTGACTTTTGGCACTATTTATGGGGGGGGGGGGGGGGGGGGGGAATCAATTTCGCGCTATAGTCTCTTGGGACTCGGAGAAACACTGATGTGAAACGCGTGCTCGCCTTTGCCCATGGGAAAATGAGCGGTGAACAGGTGTGTCTTACTTTATCTATAATTAACCTTATTGAGGTTTTGGGAAATGTTTATTATATAGAGAGAAATCCACATTAGCACTTAGTAACTTAGTAGCACTCATAAGGGAATCTATAAGCTGAAAGCTCTGCCATCATGTTGCTTTTTACATTTTTGTAAAAACATTTCATTTACTGAATGAGTCTTTTTCTTTCGTTCTCCATAAATTAATGAGTTAATTTCCATCCCTGGTATGGAGTAATGATCTTGAAGGAGGATTTCTCTGTATGACAAACTGTTACAACATGTCACGTCACACAACATGTCAGATGCTTGACAAAAAAAATAGTTCCAGTGTAGAAAGATGACTATTTACATATTCAGACATGGAGTCAATGTGAGTCAAAGTTAGTCAATGAGGTTATCAACCGCTTATCACATCAGACATATTTACAACTAGTCAAGACTCATTTGCATAAGTGGGGTCAAATCATTTTGCAATTGCAGCACATGCAGTGCCCACATTATCGGCTGTAGTTCACGGTGTTACTTTATTAAAGTAAACAGCTGGGGGTACAAATTGTTCCTAATATTCAGGTCAGAAGTTTAATATGCCACAGATAAGGACTAGCACAAAAATCAATACGACCATTCATTTACAGCCGAACGGTCACGCCTTGAACGGCTCACGGACGGTCTTACCCTACAGCGCAAGATTGTTTACTAGCACACTTTCACAAAAACAACTTTTTACTTCTCTTTCTAAGTTTCAATCTGACCTTTCCAGACATTTCTATAATTACATTTCCTGCAAAACAGTATCTCCCTGTCTTGAAATGAAAATAATGGTTTCAGTTTTGGCACTGAGTATTTTCTGTAGGCTATCAATGATCAAGTGACAAACATCAGCGCTACTAATTGGATTCACTAAAAATGTAATCAGAAGTATTGATTTCCTGAAACATTAACAAAACACTCTCCCTGTCTTCCATTGGTCAGCAAACAGATAGTTGGCTGAGTCAGTGTTTACACAAATGCTTTTCTTATAAAAGAGTCTCTCTCTCTGCTTATCAAGTACTTTAATATCCAAAGTTAGCCAGCGGTAACATGTATGTTGACATGCTGCATGGTAGCAATATTAGAGTTCTATTTAATATAGCAATATTACAGGGTGGTTTGTTTTTTTATTACAAAAAACATGAAAGGAGAGAGACCGGTCATATCTGGAGACCTTTTGAACTTTCTATTCATCAAAGAATCCTGAGGGGAAAATGTGTGTGTGTGAGTAATCGCACAAGTGTGAAACGCACAATCTGAGACAATTAAGCAGGCAGGTTGTTGAGAACATTGCTGTGATAATATTCATAAAACATATTTTGTAATTTGTACAGTGACTGCTGGGGGATCATGGACATCCTGTTCAGGATCACACAAGATTGAAGGCAAGCCAAAGCTGCAGCTTCCTGTGGACTCTGAACATTACGTTCAGTTCTAAGGTTAAATAGCTTCAACACTGTGAGATTCAAGACTGACGAGTAAACAAACACCACCAACTAAAGGTCCAAGAGTGTGTCTTTTTAAAGGGGATAGGCCTATATAATGAAAAACAGAATTTTCTGCCCCACCTGAGAATAACAGAATGTGTGTACTGTTATGCAATGGTACGCCAATCATAACAGAGGTCAATTGCATGTAGAAATCCTGAAGGGGCAGAAACAAAACAGACTGTTGAACACTAATGGTCAGAAACAGGGTAGAAAATGTTCATGCAAATGGAAATACAGATCTTTTGAAAGAATACTGAATCTCCTGATCAAAACACATGCGAAGAAAATGCACAAACAGGCGATCTCATATGCAACCTTATGCATATGTAAGATGACGTGATCATCAACATTAAAAAACATAAATATCAAAACTGCCTAATGTTACAGAATGAAACATCGACAGGATAAGACTGTGAAGCTTTAGAGGGTGTTGATGATGGACTCAATCTGCTCCTTCTGTGTTTTGATTATTGTTCTGAATATGAAATTTTTGACAAAAACACAATTTTTCTTTTTCTTTTTTGTACGAAACTTACCCACATTCAAGTGTTGATATAAAAAAAGAATGCATAAAGTTAGAATAAAAAGTTTTTTTTTCCGTGATGAGCAATTTTATGATGGATAGATGCACTTTTATGGACTTCAAAACAGAAACGGCCATTCACTGCCATTTTACAGCTTGGACGAGCCTTGGAAGTGGGACATTTTTTAACATAACTCCGATTGTATTCATATGAAAGAAGAAAGTGATATACATCTAGGATGACTTGAAGGTGAGTAAATCAATTTTCATTTTTGGGTGAACTAACCTTTTAAGATCTAATATGACCCACTATAGTTGGGTAAGGGGCAGTCAGTCTTACTTTTCAGTATCAAATTAGACCCATCTATGTTTTTATATAACGGATAAAAAAATGTTATGAACCGTATTAAAGAATAATAAAAAAAAAAGATGTCTAACTTGTAAGACTGTCCTGACATTGTACACAGTGAAAAAATATTTTCAAGATTTGTTATCACAACATATTTTCTTTTGTCAGATCAACGTTATAATTTATTTAGTTGAGATAACTTATTATTTTGAGTTTCTGATGACTAAATTAATCTCCTTCATTGTATTAACTCACTTTTTACAGTTCAATCAACTTAAAATTTTAAGGCAACCCAGGTTACTTACTTTAAGTTAAACCAACAATATTTTTTACAGTGTAGTAATCACAACATTTTTTCTTTTGTCAAATCAACTTAAATCATTTATTTAGTTCAGATAACATATAATTTTGAGTTTCTGATGATTAAATCATTCTCCTTCATTGTATTAACTCACTTTTTCCAGTTCAATGAACTTAAAATTTTAAGGCAATCAGGTTACTTACTTTAAGTTAAACCATCAATATATTTTTACAGTGTAAGAGGATTTAGGGCAATTTTTTTTCTGATTTCTTTCACCAAATACAGTCATATTTTTGCATAATCAAAAATGTAGAAAAATAAACTGTTCATGAAAACTGACATTTTGTGTGTGTGTGTATATATACAGTATATATATATATATACACACACACACACACACACATTCGAATTATAGAGGAAGCATGCATATGCTTCGGTATGAGTAATTACCTTCCTTTGTGTTCCACTCCCTTCACCTTCACTCTCTATGTAAAAAAAAGAAAGAAACAAAAATAAGATGAAATAACTATAAGACATTTATTTTTGTCTCTAGACAACAATAAGTTTCTCTAATAGTGTAGTCCAGGGGCCCTTTATTATGGGATTAAAGTTAATCAAGGCTTCCCTCTGGTGGTCATTCTCTATTTCAACACACAGTAGTGGAATATGAGAAATACAATTACTTTGGTGCAACGTTCATCGACAAGAGATGCCTGTCAAGAGTTTTACTTAAAAAATCTTTAAAAGGTACAATTTTATCACTTTAATTATTTACCAAATAAATATCAAATCAGATTTTATTAATATTCTGCCTAATATATATATTTTTGCACATCATTTTTTGTTTGGTAAAAGCCTGGCATGATGTCTCAATATGTAGTGTATGACTAATGTCAAGTCACATTTCACCTATTTACCTTCAATACCTTGTTAGTAAGCGTATATGGGCCAAAGCACACAGCAGGTGAAAGTAACCGTCATTCAGGGTTTATGAGTGAGTGTGTGTACAGTGTTCACAGACGTGTGGAATGATAATACTCGAGTGGAAAACCCCTGTGCCCATACAAGGAGAGCTGCGAGAGCTCTGGATCTGTGGGAGCATTACTGAAAACAGCCTCAATAATGTAAACAGACACTGCGGCTTCTGGCGATCTCAAGGCATTTTAAAACAAACCGTAACGCTTTCAGTTCAGCAAAGCCTGACTGTAATGATGAAGAATGCTTATTTAATGTGCAGCCTATCAGACAATGTTCATCTGTTCTCATCGTACATTCAAGAAACCATTTGAGGACGTCTGAACCAGTCTTAAGGGGCCTGTTGTAGTTTGACCAACACACCCCTCCTCTATCGCCATGACTTTTTTTTTTTTTTTTTTACTTCTTTCTCTTGATATTTTTTTTCCCA
>NW_024121099.1:12342247-12464747 GCF_016745375.1 Pimephales promelas | reverse complement strand
GTATAGCTCCTGAACTTCTACAGCAGAAGACGTACGGTAAAGAGGTGGATCTCTGGGCCATTGGGGTGATTACGTTCATTCTGTGAGTGATGGATTTATATTGTATGTAAATGTATAAAGTGTGCATGATAAACAGCACAGTACAGAACTGAGAATCTGTATCAGCATTCTTCGTTTTCTAGCAGACTCTGTGGCTATCCTCCGTTCTACGATGACAACGACACACAACTCTACAAGCTGATTATAAAGGCTGAATATGAATTTGATTCACCATACTGGGATGACATCTCTTACTCCGGTATGACCATGACAGTTCCTAATCTCTCATAAAGGGGTTTTCACAGAGATGCCATAAAATAACCATTTTTGGTTTACACAAAAGAACCTTTACAGTTTTTAAAATTGCAAAGAACTTAAACTGCAAAAAAAATGCTGGGTTGTTTTAACCCAATTTTGGGTCAAATATGGACAAACTCAAACATTGGGTTAAGAATGTAATTTAAAAAATGTAACCCAATGGCTGGGTTTGTCCATATTTGACCCAAAATTGGGTTAAATCAAGCCAGCATTTTTTTAGAATGTAATAAAATGAACTTTAAAGAAACTTTTGTGTAATGCAAAGATTCATTGGATGTTAAAGGTTCTTTATGGAAACATCAATGCCAATAAAGAACCTTTATGAATGTACAGTAGTGTACAGAATAAATTACCAAATCACATTCGTACACTCTAAACAATGCTGGGTTGTTTTAACCCAAATTTGGGTCAAATATGGACAATCCCAAATGTTGTGTTAAAAATGTCATTTAAAATATTAACCCAACCGCAACTTTCACTTTCAACTGTAATTTTTTTAATTACATATAACCCAGCATTTGGGTTTGTCCATATTTGACCCAAATTTTGGTTGAAACAACCCAGCATTTTTTAGAGTGTAGCCTCAGTCCAAATACCTGTACACTGGACAAATCTTTTTTTTTTTATATTTTCTTGGTCTGTGCCAAGTATTTTTAGGTGAAATTATGTTATGAATTATGTGGGTCAGACCAATGTATTGCTTTTTTTAATAATGAATAATGCCATATTTATATGCGAGTTCTTATTTACATTTCTCAATATTTAATGCTACTGTTGTCAAATGTGCAAAAACGAATGCCATATTTTTTTTCGCACAAAATGTTTGTGAAATTTGGACTGAGGAGACAGGGTTATGAAAGTCCAAAATTTCCACTTAAAATACAAAATACTAAGTGTCCAATTAACTTTTTTTTAAACAAATTAACATTTTTTTTTTGCTTTATGATTTAAAACCTATATAACAAACTTATTTTGTGAAATGATTTACTTCAAAAGCACATATTTTTATTTAAAGTAAATACCACTTGGTTTGATATTTTATTGCATAATGCATTTGCATTATGCATATATTATACATTTTAAATGTCTTAAAGGAATACAAGCTCTGTTATTTTCTCAACATGTCATTCAATTTAAATTACAACCAATGTTTTAGCTTTCTGCAATTGCTTACGAAATAACTTCACAGGATGAAACAGAATCAGAGCATTAAAGCTTTCACAAACGGTTTTGAAAACTTCTCCCGTTGTATTAATGCAGAATGTTTTATAATGCAGCCCTAAAGACGTTAAATGCTGGCCACATTAACTGGTATCGATCTTCTTGTGTTCTCTGCCTACTAATGCTTCAGCGAAAGACTTCATAGTTCACTTACTGCAGAAGAATCCAGTGAAGAGGTTCAATTGTGACCAGGCCTTGCAGCATCCTTGGTGAGTCCATAAATAGCAGGAAAGAGGCGGACGGGTTGATAAGCAGTGAAAAGAGAGACTGTCCTTGAAGAACAGATGAAGAGTTGGGTCACATCTGTGGGAGGAAGTGCGCAAAGAAGAAAATGTAGAATAAACAGATGTCTCTTAACCTTGAGATCACGCTGAGATTGTATAAGATCTAAGAAGCACAAAACAATTATGATTGTAATTGCGAACATGAAATGGAACAGAGAGGAAATCATGTATTCAGAGAAATGGCAATGGATTATTGTGGTACTTGTATAACATACATTATATTTACCCAGAAGAAAGTTTTAGTTGCTCAGATCTTGACTAAAAAGAGTCCTTTAAGTTTCTGATTATGCTTAGTTTTCTGGCC
This sequence comes from Pimephales promelas, assembly GCF_016745375.1. The sequence continues at coordinate 12,462,581 of NW_024121099.1, read as the reverse complement.
ATCATCTTTGTCTGAGATCTAACATTCCTTAGGAGGCCTAAAAGAAGAGAACTGTTGCCATACAGTAAAACTAGAGCTATAAAATAAATGAGGATGACATGGCAGATCTCAGAAAATATTCAGTGAGACATTTTTGAATTTCTTTTGAGATCCAGACTTCGTTTTCATATTTTACAAACTGAGCACAGTTGGAGGTCAGTGCTGAGATCTCTTCTGAGCTCTTGAGGAGACACATACTTTTTGTCAAAAGAATTATCTAAGAAACTACAGACTTAACCCAAAAATCATTTACTCACCCTCAAGTTTTTCCAAACCTGTATGAGTTTCTTTCTTCTGTTGAACACAAAGTATATTTTGAAGAATGTTGGTAACCAGACAGTTGATGTAAGCTATTGACTTCCAGAGTAGGAAAAATACTTGTTTGACAGCAGAAATAAACTCACACAGGTTTGGAACAACTTTAGGGTGAGTAAATGATGAGAACATTTTCATTTTTGGGTGAACTATCCCTTTTACAGTCCCCATTTGCTCTGCTTTTAATTTTAATTCTGCAGGAGAAATAATTGAGAGATATGAAAGAGATCTCATTTCAGATTTCTTCTCCAATGGAAACTTTGATACTATGCCATTCAAAAGTTTGGGAACAGTAATATATGTTAGGGCTAGGCAACGATTAATCACATCCAAAATAAAAGTTTGTTTACATAATATATGTGGGTGTAGTGTGTATAATTATTTTTAATATACACACACATGCATGTATTTAATAAATATTTGCATGTACAAGTATATACTGTATATATATATATATATATATTTATACAGAATTTATATTAAATATTATAAAGATTAATATTTTATATATTAATATTTTTTTCTAAAATATAGACATGCACGTGTGTGACTTCTCATACAAAATAGTTATACACAGTAGACACACACATATATATTATGTAAACAAAAACTTTTATTTTGGATGTGATTAATCGTTGCACAGCCCTAATATAATTTATATATATATATATATATATATATATATATATACACACACACATATAAAAAGAAGTCTCTTGTGCCCACGAAGGCTGGATTTATTTATTTATATTTTAAAATCATTTATATTTTAAAATTACTCCAGTCTTCAGTGTCACTCAGAAATCATTTTAATGCTGATTTGCTGCTCAAGATATATTTCCTATTGTTAGCAACATTGAAAACAGTTGTGCTGCTAAATATTATGTAAACCTTTTTTCTGAATGCTTGGATGAACAGAAAGCTCAAAAGAAAAGAATTTATTTGAAATTTCACTCCTTTGAAACATTATACTTTCTTTACGGTCACATTTGATCAATTTAATGCTGAATACAAATATTAATATTAATGTTAATAAAAAAAAAAAACTACTGACCCCAAACTTTTGAACGGTAGTGTACGTTTCATTTTGAATGAATATAATTTTGTCGTGGCAGGATATCAGGAGGTGCAGCTCTGGACAAGAACATCCATGGCTCAGTGTCAGCGCAGATTCAGAAAAACTTTGCCAAGAGTCACTGGAAGGTAAGAGTGATGAAACAAACCAGTCAAAATCAAAGTTGACAATTCTTGTTTTATGGACTATTGCAGTACTTATAATAAACGATTTTCCGTGCACATTTCTTAAAATTCATGTTCCCTTATAATCTTCATTTCAAATAACTTTCCACTTCCTCGTGCAGTTTACAATTAGTTAATAGTCATGTGCCTCAACAAGTAAAGTAATATGTCATTTTGCTTTTGACATCCACACTAAGCCATGGATTTCAATTTCCACTTCCACTACGCCAGATGAACAGCCGCATCCAGTGTCGTCTTGTTCATTGCACAGAAATATGTCAGGACAAGCTTGAGGTCTAGGTTACAAGGGCAGAACACTGAGAACATGCGGTCTGGCACTGCTTTTTCTAACACTGTGTCTAGACTGGAAAAAGACAATAGAACCCATTATAATCTGTGATACTACACTGGATGTGGAGCGACGCTACACAACACAACAGTAAACTGATGCCATATTCTATTTCTGATGTACTCCAAGCTCTTGTGCTACTTCTGTTATGAAGGACAAATGAACTTGCAAAGTCTAGTGTAGCACGGCACGACACGATAATAGCTATTCACTGTAAAAAAATGATTGTGATTTTGATGGTAAAACACCGTAAAAATGCTACAGTGAAAAAATTGGTTAAAGGAGTAGTTCACTTTTAAAAAAACTTTTGCTGATAATTTACTCACCCCCATGTCATCCAAGATGTCAACGTCAAGACCCGTATTCATTGTCTGGTGTCGTTTAAAGCCCTTTGGAGCTGCACTGAAACTGTCTTTTGGTCCTTAATGCATTTGGTTCCCAAGTCCATTATATGGAGAAAAATCCTGGAATGTTTTCATCAAAAACCTTAATTTCTTTTCGACTGAAGAAAGAAAGACATGGACATCTTGGATGACATGGGGGTGAGTAAATTATCAGCAAAATAATTTAAAGTCATAAAGTCATAATCATACACAAGTAAAGTCATAACATAATGATACATTTGCAAATCATTACCTAATGATTCATTAAAGCAGATAACTGGAAGTGGATAGCTTTGACCATGGTAATAAATTAATTTACACTAATATTGTGTGTTAAGGAATTAATAAATGATGACACATTTAATTAATAGCAATTCATGCAAGTACTAAGGTCCTGAAACAAAACCATTTAAGAACCACTGCATTAGTTGCGGACGATTCTTAAGTAAGATCAAAAATGTACCAGACTATACAGAATAAGACTCCCATCCTGCATGTGATGTGTGAAACAGCTCTACATGACCTGAACTCTGTGCCTGAAACAACACTTTGCATTTGTAAATGTATGGCTAGAGTTACTTTAGCGGCATATGGAGGCTTTGTTATTATTTGACGCCAGTCGTTGTTGTTCGACTTCTGAAAGTCTGCCCTGCAATGCAATTATGGCTTGTACCTTTAAAAGGGCAAATTCTGTAATTGCTGTAACTATCAGGCTTTTAGTTTTAGTGCAATAAATGCCTCTGAACATGGCACAGACTCTTCTGCTCTTATGTGTAGTGTAGGTTCAGCTTTTATTAAAGATATTTTCACTGGATTCTGCTGCTTTATCGCTGGTGTCTTTGTGTAACAGAGAGCCTTTAATGCCACGAACATCGTGCGTCATTTAACCAAGAAAACCCACTCTGGGGAAGACGATGAAGGGGATAATTCCACAAGTATAGGTGAGGAGATGTCACATGGATGTAATTACCTGCACATGATCTAACAGCACCAATATGATATTGCTTTTATGCAACAATGATTCACAAGACGCTAACAAAGTAAACAACATTTCTGACTACATTTGAACAATTTGAATATATTTGTCCTCCACTGCTTGGTCAATCAGATTGGATGACATAATCATTAGACCAACAGTACAAACAAAACATATCTGAAAACAGTTTATGAGTCAGTGGTTTACAATCCATTTTGATTAAAGAAATTGCTACAATTTTACACAATGTTGACATGAATGTCAATAGACTGAAATGTTTAATCTCTGTTTAATCTAATAATTTCTGTGAAACTCAATTTGAATTTGATTCTAAAATATGCTTTATTTTATTTTCCCTGAGAGTCATTCAATTATTTCATTTAACTGTTTCTGTTTAGGGACCATCTGACAATCCACTGGCAGTGAACAGAGGCTCTGTTAAAAAGAAATCAACAAATATGAAAACTGTCATTTACTCAACCTCATATTGTTCCAAACCAAACCCCTATGACTTGGTCTATTTCCAAGACAAAAGGAGAGGGGTTAACAAAGAGCCGTGTGAACCAAGAAAGAAGTGAACAGGTTCTGTGAACATCGAAATACAAATTTAAATATGGCTCGTGATGTTCATGTGCATATTCAATTATGTGCAAAAGAGAATGTATGTTGAGAGGGCCAGGTTTTAAGAAGGCCAGTCTTTTTTTTTAATTGGAGATTGACAAAAAGTCATTCTTTGAAAATAAAAATAAATGTTATCTTAAAAAAAAATAAAATAAATAAATAATAATAATATATTATATATATATATATATATATATATATATATATATATATATATATATATATATGAATTAAAAAAAACACCCTAACTTATTTTAATTTAGCCAGCCAGTTGAATTATTTGTGTTTATACTAAAACTGAATAAACTAAAATAAATTAATAAAAATGAATAAAAACTACAAGTTTTAAAGAGAAAACCCTATTAAAAATGGCACAACAAAATTACTAAAACTTTAAATTGAAGTGAAAAAAAAAATCTAATTCAAAATTTTAACAAAAACTATAATTGCATACTAAAAAAACACTGATTGACAATCCATATCATTGTTTGCTTGTTCTATAAGAGAAAGATCATTTTGCTAAACCTCTTCTTTTGTGAGAGAAAAATCACAGGTTTGGAACAACACAAACATGACATCATTTTAACTTTTGTGGTCACTGTGTTTGTCAGGACTGACATAGACTGAATCCGAAACCACTTATACCCTCAAATATAGTGCACTATTTAAAGGAGTAGTTCACTTTTTTAAAAAAAAAAAAAAAACTTTTGCTGATAATTTACTCACCGACATGTCATCCAAGATGTCCACGTCTTTCTCTCTTCAGTCGAAAAGAAAAAATTAAGGACTTCATTGGGTACCAGAACAGAGGAAGGCGAGCCTTTGTGCTTATAAAACGTATTTATTTTTGAAATTACCGATCATTTCGCTAGATAAGACCCTTATTCATCGTCTGGTGTCATTTAAAGACATTTGAAGCTGCACTGAAACTCTCATTTGGACCTTGAACAGTTTGGTTCCCAATGAAGGCCATTATATGGAGAAAATCCTGGAATGTTTTCATCAAAAACCTTAATTTCTTTTCGACTGAAGAAAGAATGACATGGACATCTTGGATGACATGGGGGTGAGTAAATTATCAGCAAAAGTTTTTTGAAAAGTGAACAACTCAGCCATTTGTAGTGGTGTTGAAACCATAGACGTTATTAAGTCCACTCATTCTCACTGCACCATAATAACGAGTGTACATCCGCTCACTCGTTTTCATTCACTCCTTCAAGGGAACTGTATTTGTGGACTAACAAAGGGGATTGGAATTTGGTGATGTCGGATTCAGCCATAGACTCTGAAACACACCTGTGGTTTAAATGAGCCTTCTGTCAGAGCTGCTACACTTCAGTGGGCTGTTACTGTAAAAATAGCCTCAGTGGAGAACAGCTCCTTCACAACTCGTGTTTTCATAAGTGTTCAACTCCCCGTCTACTTGTATTTGACGCATAACAGCATGCATCCATTTGACAGAACGCAACATTTAGCCATGTAGTGCTGTCTGTCAGCTGTAAGGACTGTCACTTGAAGCTGTACAAGAACAAATATGGCATAGAGTAGGAAATTACAGTGGATAAATGAAGTAAATAGTAACTGTATCTTGTGTCTCTCTGCTTTCATTACACCATGGAATAAACAAACCGATCTGCGTGTTATGTTGTGAATCTGTCACAGGGATGATATACGGAGAAAAGGACAGAGCCAAAAGATTTAAATTTTTGAACACTTGCCATCAATTGCTATTCCCTTTGTAAGCAATCTTACAGAATCACACAGCCCCATAAATTAAGAAGAACAACAGAGTATCTCCACCACTGACTGTAATGATACGCTGATCAGACAGAAACGCTGCCCCTCTAATTCATGGAAAGAGCTATGCACGGACCAGCCGTCAACATAATGAAATCTGTCCCAAACTGATAATTCAATCAATTCTGTTTAAGAGAAAAACAAAACAAACTCAAATGTGGCAAGCTACATGAACTCATGATCTGAATATCAGTGGGATGATTGTGATTTTGGACACAACAAATAAATACAAAAAATAAATACAACTTACTTTTGCTAAAAGGGGGGAAATTTACAGTAGCACCTCATTGCAGTACACAAGATCCAGGGGGCGGAGTCAGATCCAGATCTGAGGGGTGGAGCTGGGTAGGATTAGGGGTGGGTTTAGGATCAGGGGGTGGAGCTGGGTAGGATTAGGGGTGGGTTTAGGGATCAGGGGGTGGAGCTGGGTAGGTTTAGGGATCAGGGGGTGGAGCTGGGTAGGTTTAGGGATCAGGGGGTGGAGCTGGGTAGGTTTATGGGGTGGGTTTAGGGATCAGGGGGTGGAGCTAGATAGGTTTAGGGATCAGGGGGTGGAGCTGGGTAGGTTTAGGGGTGGGTTTAGGGATCAGGGGGTGGAGCTGGGTAGGTTTAGGGATCAAGGGGTGGAGCTGGGTAGGTTTATGGGGTGGGTTTAGGGATCAGGGGGTGGAGCTGGGTAGGTTTATGGGGTGGGTTTAGGGATCAAGGGGTGGAGCTGGGTAGGTTTAGGGGTGGGTTTAGGGATCAGGGGGTGGAGCTGGGTAGGTTTAGGGATCAAGGGGTGGAGCTGGGTAGGTTTATGGGTGGGTTTAGGGATCAGGGGGTGGAGCTGGGTAGGTTTAGGGATCAGGGGGTGGAGCTGGGTAGGTTTAGGGATCAGGGGGTGGAGCTGGGTAGGTTTAGGAGTGGGTTTAGGGATCAGGGGGTGGAGCTAGATAGGTTTAGGGATCAGGGGGTGGAGCTGGGTAGGTTTAGGGGTGGGTTTAGGGATCAGGGGGTGGAGCTGGGTAGGTTTAGGGATCAAGGGGTGGAGCTGGGTAGGTTTATGGGGTGGGTTTAGGGATCAGGGGGTGGAGCTGGGTAGGTTTAGGAGTGGGTTTAGGGATCAGGGGGTGGAGCTGGGTAGGTTTAAGAGTGGGTTTAGGGATCAGGGGTGGAGCTGGGTAGGTTTAGGAGTGGGTTTAGGGATCAGTGGGTGGAGATGGGTAGGTTTAAGAGTGGGTTTAGGGATCAGGGGGTGGAGATGGGTAGGTTTAAGAGTGGGTTTAGGGATCAGGGGGTGGAGCTGGGTAGGTTTAGGAGTGGGTTTAGGGATCAGTGGGTGGAGATGGGTAGGTTTAAGAGTGGGTTTAGGGATCAGGGGGTGGAGATGGGTAGGTTTAAGAGTGGGTTTAGGGATAAGGGGGTGGAGCTGGGTAGGTTTAGGAGTGGGTTTAGGGATCAGGGGTGGAGCTGGGTAGGTTTAAGAGTGGGTTTAGGGATCAGGGGGTGGAGCTGGGTAGGTTTATGGGGTGGGTTTAGGGATCAGGTGGTGGAGTTGGGTAGGTTTAGGAGTGGGTTTAGGGATCAGTGGGTGGAGATGGGTAGGTTTAAGAGTGGGTTTAGGGATAAGGGGTGGAGCTGGGTAGGTTTAGGAGTGGGTTTAGGGATCAGGGGGTGGAGCTGGGTAGGTTTAGGAGTGGGTTTAGGGATCAGGGGTGGAGATGGGTGGGTTTAAGAGTGGGTTTAGGGATCAGGGGGTGGAGCTGGGTAGGTTTAAGGGTGGGTTTAGGGATCAGGGGGTGGAGCTGGGTAGGTTTAGGAGTGGGTTTAGGGATCAGGGGGTGGAGATGGGTAGGTTTAGGAGTGGGTTTAGGGATCAGGGGGTGGAGATGGGTAGGTTTAAGAGTGGGTTTAGGGATCAGGGGGTGGAGCTGGGTAGGTTTAGGGGTGGGTTTAGGGATCAGGGGGTGGAGCTGGGTAGGTTTAGGAGTGGGTTTAGGGATCAGGGGGTGGAGCTGGGTAGGTTTAGGAGTGGGTTTAGGGATCAGGGGGTGGAGATGGGTAGGTTTAGAGTGGGTTTAGGGATCAGGGGGTGGAGCTGGGTAGGTTTAGGAGTGGGTTTAGGGATCAGGGGGTGGAGATGGGTAGGTTTAAGAGTGGGTTTAGGGATCAGGGGGTGGAGCTGGGTAGGTTTAGGAGTGGGTTTAGGGATCAGTGGGTGGAGATGGGTAGGTTTAAGGGGTGGGTTTAGGGATCAGGGGGTAGAGCTGGATAGGTTTAGGGGTGGGTTTAGGGATCAGGGGGTAGAGTTGGATAGGTTTAGGGATCAGGGGGCGGAGCTGGGTAGGTTTAGGGGTGGGTTGAGAGATCAGGGGGTGGAGCTGGAAGGTTTAGGTATATGTAAGGTGGGAGGAGTTGGATCTGGATCCGACTCCTCCCCATGGATTTCATGTTCTGCAGTGAGGACCATCTCGAAATGTATGGAAAAAAAGTCTGAGCTAAGTCACTTTGTCCCATAGCTTTCTGTGACAAACATATTGAATGTATTAATTTTTCATTTCATATTCCAATTAAATGTAATTCAATTCAATTTGTTCTCTCTCTCTATAGTGTTCTGTCACTTCTGTCGTTCTCTGTGAAATAAGAATGCAGATAAATGATACTAATATGCAGATGACATGGCACTCGTTGCACTTTTATGGAAAGACTGTGTAAGAGTATGACGAGCTGGTGTTATAACTAGAAAAATGGTGTGAAGCGAGTTCTATATTTATGACAAAATAATTAAATTACCCAGAGTCCCTAACAAAAATAATATTATGCGATCAACCTGTTGAAATTGTGAAGACTTAACTATTTGGGAACTATGCTTGACTGTACATTGAATTTTTCTGATAATGTGGATCTGATCTTCAAGAAAGCAAATCAGAGGTTATTCCTGTTATGGAAACTGGGAGAATCTTCAACAAGTCAGGTTGTTTTGCAAAGACTTCATACAAGTTTTAAAAAAAAATTACAAAAATGGCAGGTAAAATCAAAAGATCAAGCAAAAGTCAGTCGATCAATTAAATGAATTTGCTGCTCAGAGAAAAGCTTTGGCTATAAAAAGAGACAACACACCCTTTGAATCATGCTTTTGAACTATTACCTTATCGCCATCATTATGTAATACAAAAATCAATTAAAGAAATATATCAAACTTTTTTACCAAATGCAATAGGTCTTCTGAATAAGGGGTATGTGAATATGTTTGCTCTTTATGCTGATAGATGTGTGTATATATACACATACATGCATTCTTTAAATTTGGAAGACATTCATTAAATCTATCATTATAGATTTATCATTCTATAACCATCTGTCTGTCTATCAACGTTTTGTAAAATTTGAACAAGCAGTTACACTTTAAACCAATAGAGGGCACTTTAGGTCTCTTTTTAACAGTGATGTACCAAATATGTCCAAACATCAGTAATTGCACCTTTTGTAACCAATCATTATTTCATGTACAATTATTTATATTTCCTATTTGAATAATTAAACTTGATAAAACTTATTTATTTTTCCATAAAACTACTTAATGTGATGTTTTGTTTCAATCAAAATTATTTCTACACCTTTTCAACATTTTAAGCACAGTAGATACCTATATGTTTACAGTAATGGCGAAATGATTGCCTGGTCTCTATATGTAATGATAATGCCATTTGGCAAAGAAGCTTAAGCCTGCACTAATTATTAGATGAATGGAGAGTGATTAGAGATGAATGTTTTATTGATGTTAAATAAGATCATTCACTCAGCATGATTTACTACCCGGCTCAAACAGACACCACAACATTCAGATCACACAGTAAGAATAGAAAACGATCACCCTCGGCTCTCCAAAGCGGTGCAGGGGAGGAAACAGAAGGCCATTTGCACTGAGAGTTATCCATCCTTATCCTAAACTAATGAGACAGACTCCTGAAAGCTTTTCACTGTACATAAAAACCGAGGGAAAAAAATGTCCCAGTGACCTAGAGACTCTAAGCAGCTGTAGGCTGAATCCAAGGAGAGTGCACAAATATGTTTCATCACACTTTTTTTTTACATAGTGCAAATGGCTTTTATAAAATGAAAGTGCTTACAACAACAACAACATTCTGCTGGTGTCAAAAGATAGCAGCTTTAATAAAACAGCTCTTGCTGGAACATTAAATATCCTGAAGTATTGTGGTTTCGAAGGAACCATGAGAAAGCAATTTACGGCACCGCAGGCAATTACATATTAAACAATCTCAAAATGGTCTGCCAGTTACGACGTGTTGTCATGATGCTCCAAGGCAAAGAATGCAAGTGAGCTCTCCGATTGGTCAGTGGAAATGTTCTGCTGGCCAATTGGAATGCAGTGCCTCCAGAAGCATGATTTGAAAGTGCATGCATACCACCAGGGCAGCCACAGCTAATGCAGTGAATATCTAATGGAGAGGTTTTAATCAGATGTGGAAAGTAAGTAATGCACCGCGTGACCTGGATTACCACGAACAGCTCCAGACACCTGAACTGTCTAGTCCACTTAACTGCGGTCGAAAGGTCAGACCAGCATTGTCTGCTTTCCCCGAATGTGTTTATGTGGTTCGTGTCTATGTCTGCCTGTGCATCACACATCGGGTGTTTTCCCAAATCTACAACTAAAAAATGTCAAATTATGGTCACATTCTTGCACAGGTCATGTGAAAGTCTTGTCCCAGAAAATCAAAGCAAGCATTTTTCAACTCTGGAGTCTGAACAAAGGGATGGAAACTGATTTTGAATGCATTTATATTATTTAGTTATTTATTTTAGAAATAAAAGTCAAACTTATGTGCATCAGCATGTCAACCTTCCTCTTGCAGTAATCCTACCTGTTTTATTTACTTATGAGCAATTAGATATATATATATATATAACTGGCAGACCATTTTGAGATTGTTTAATATGTAATTGCCGGCAGTGCTTTCTCATGGTTCCTTTGAAACCGCAATACTTAAGTTATTATATTTATTTATACATTCATAATATGAAAGTAACATTATCCCATCAGCCAATCATTGTTGTAACATATTGACATATTTAGCAACGGGGTCAACCCCACCCTTTCTCTTAGCTTAAGATTTCTCTTTATTCCTTTAGTAAAAGTTGGTCTCAAACTCTCTATAGTGGTAAGATACAATATTTTGTGAGTATGGCCCCTGATCTCTATATCAATTTATCTATCAGTTTATTGATAAAAACAGGTAAAGACCACAAGATGTCACAACCAGGACAGCCTCCTACTCTTAATACAAAGGGTCGCTCAAACAAGACAAATTAAAAATGAAACTTCCATGGCCACCCCCTATTCTAGAACCAAACCACACTGTCCCAAAGCGGAGGTCTAAAAACACGACCGTCACACCCTATTTCAGGTACGAGCGCATGATAGTTGGAGAATATTCTGTCTTATTAACAGAGCTGTGTTTACTGCCTACTTGGCTTATTTCCATACCACAATCTGCTACCCATCTGGCATAACTCATTTTAATTAAGATGGTGATTTTCCTAAAAAAAAAAAAAAAGAGCAAAAGGAAAAGAAAAGTTTGTGGAGGGTCTTAGTCGCATGAATTTTTTGTGCAGATTATGGTTGTGTGATGACAATGGAAACTGCAATTATGCTGAGGTGTGTTTGAGAACACCTGCCTCTGTCCATCCCCATGACTGGTTCCAGCAGGCCCAGCGCACCGCTAGTCGACTCTGACAGCCTGCCGCTGCTACTATAATGCTTCACTGCCCAGCAATAGAGCCAGATGTTTCTAACATGACAGAGCCAATGGAAAAATCCATTAATGCTCGAAAAGAAATAGAAATAATTCTTGGTCTGTCCTCTGTTGCTGAAATCGCAGATCAGAGGGTCTTCGAGATGGGGCTCAGGTAATCTGTCTGGAGTGGCCACTTTTGCTCACTTCTGTTGATGACAATCCTCAATCCACTTACTCTAGAGTTGGGGAGAGTGTGAAAACACACTTTGACTTGACCGAATGTACCTTAAATGCAGACTCAACTGACGCAATACCAAATTGCATTTTTATCACTAAAGAGGATGAAAGCCTTGTGAATTCCTGCAACTCTTTTTTTGCCTAGAATAAAACAACAGAAAACTACTTAATCTTTAGGACACTTTCGTTTGAGTTCATTGGACATCAGAGTTCCAAACAGAATCCGCTTGAAAATGGTGGTTCATATGCAGTTCACAACTACCCTATCTCACGACCAATTCGTACAAATTCGTACGATTTGTCCACATGATGGTTAGGTTTAGGGGCGGGGTCAGGGGTAGGTCATTCGTACGAATTCATACGAATTGGCCAATTCGTAAAATATGTACGATTTAGCAAAATCGTACTAATTCATACGAGTAAGGTCGTATGAATTGTTAAGAATTAGCCACCTCGTAAAATTCGTGTGAGATCGGGTTGGTTCACAATTAGAACGAAAGCAAAATTAATACAGTCAAACTAGAACTATACAAACTATAGAAACTAATACAGAGGAACTGTTAAACTACACTGATTTTTCCAAGTTGTAAATAAACATTATTTGAGTACATAAGAAAATACTATTTCAATTTTAACCATTTAACTTCAACATTGTGTGTTTATTCAGTGTTACTTGCCATTCCTTTGCTACTATTTGTGGAATTTACAACTTACAAGCAATATATGATAAAATAATGAAAACAGTTACAGTATAATTTTGTGGAAACTGTAAAACATTTATTTCAGAATTCTTTGATGAACAAAGTTATTTGAAACAAAATCTTTTGTAACATCATAAATGTCTTTACTGTAAATTTTAAACTTTAAAGGCGATGTGTTGGTTTTTTTTTTTTGTTACGCTGGTTGAAAGTCTCTTCACATCCTGATAGCAAATATTAAACTAAGTGGTTTAAATGTATTTATATCTAGATATATATTGTGTGTGGAAGGCATGATGATGTTTGTCCAATCATTGTTGGTCCGAAGCTATCACAACTACACTGTCAACACTATCAACGCAGAAATTAATCTGCAGCAGTCAGGTGATACAGGCCAGATCAATTTAAGTTGTTTATGTTCATTATTATTGTAATGTTATGTGCTTTGAGACATGCCGCTTTTGTTTGTTCCCAGCTGTATGTGTTCATGTGTTTTGAAGGAGGCGTGGTTTTGGAGACGCTCTGAAGGGAGGGTGGGATCACATGCTTTCAAAGCTAGCTCGCTATAGACCTTATTCAGAGCAGCGGCAAGACAGGTATGAAAGGGAGGCTGTGAAGCATAGACTTCCCATGTTTTTAATGGTATCCGCTGATGTAAAAAGCTGTATAAAAGATCCTAGTTCAATTATACATTTCCACAGCTCATTTTAACTGTTTTTTTTTTCGTCTAGTGAAATTTCACGGAAAGATATTTTTGCAGTATTTTATGTGCAGTATAGTACAACCCACTGAAGAGATGTATGTATATCCCTCACGAGTCACGGCCTCAATTTTCATTCCCGTTAAAAATCAAAGATGGCGCTGCTGTGAATAAGGTCTATTGCCAACCTATTCTACTTCTATGCATCATTGTTGAATAAACATTCATTCTTTGAAAAAATCTTACTGACCACAAACTTTTGAAAAGTAGTATACATTAATAAAACAGGTGCTGTGATTTCTCTCTGACAATATGCTCTAGTCTGTAAACAGCTAAAAATGGTCGAGGAGGTGGCCTACACTTTTTTTTAGCCCATCAGGCTTCACGTTCTCTGACTGTTAATCATTTTGGAGAGAGGGCGTATGGCTGAAGTTAACTAAATGGTTGACATTACTCACATGACACTAAGGTTTGAGGTTTCAACCACAGAAACAAAAGTATGAGTAAAACGCATCGTATCAGTTCGAATATCCCAATATACCTTAGTATTCAAGCAAATTTTGTATGGTTAAAAACATTTATCCAAAGTAATGTGAACATTTAAAGAAACTTGTAAGAGAAAGGGAAATTTAGACCAAGCATTCAAACCTAATGTGAAAACAAGAAAAACAACATGAAGTTAAAGACTCGACAAATTTATCAAATTCAACGAACTGAAAACATTAGCAAAAAACAATAAGAGCTCAGCGTGTTAGTCTGATATTCTGACAGAATATGTACTGCAGTGCTCAAGGCGAGCAGCATGTGTTCAGTGTTTAACGCTCGAGATCTAAAGATTTAACACTAAAATAGAGAAACTACACAGCCCGACTCATTCAAAACAACAGAGCCAACCATAAAAAGCACATCTAGCTACGGTGACAGAAAACAGCCTGTTTTGATTTTCAGTCGCACCTCAACACAAGCAGCACAATTTGAATTAATACAATAAAATGAAACCGTGCCGCCCCGTTCACAAACTAAATGCGGGAATGAATGATAAAATGAAGTCTGAGGAAAGGAAAACAGCCCTTCTTACAGGAGCTATAATAATAAGTGGGCTAGAGCTCAGCAGAGTTGAGTTTTCACCGCTTTCCGTCGTCGCTGTCCTGCCAAAACCTCTTATCTGCCCAAAACAGCCCCTTCGCTCTGGCAAAGCTTTAGCAGTTCAAATCGGGGCTAATGTCTTCTTTTTTGTATGCGAGTCCGATCACATCGCACGGATGAAGTGATTATGGAAATGTCGGGGAGGTGCTGGAAACAGCTTTTGGGGGAGATGTGAAGAGAGCTGACATTGAGTCGCCAGCGTGGTGAGAGGAGAGCAGGGCCATTGTGTCGACGAGTTGGGATGATAAAGGACGTTTTGTGTGTGTGGACTGTTTTCATATTGAGGGAGACATACTACTGTGATTCCCTATTGTGAGGCGAGACAGGAGAAAGGAACTGGATCTTTCTCTACCCATTTATTGATCAGGTCCATTGAAAGCTGTGTGTCCATCAAACAGTGTGCCTGTATGTTTCCTTTTTGCAATGTACAATCAATGCACTTATGTAGCCAAGCATGTGATTGACATTTGCAAATGGCAGTTTAGCAATACAAACTAATATATTGACTCATTTAATTAACAAGCATGATTGCCCAACCACTCACCCTTGTGCATTTACATTAAAGGGAAAGTTCACTCAAATTTAAAAATTTCTGTCAAAATTCACTTACCCTCAAGTTTCTTTTTTTTTCGCTGAACACAAAAGAATATATTTTGAAGAAAGACAGTTAATGGTCTATATGGTTAAATGAGAGAAAATCAAAAGACTGAAACCTATCATGTTTGTGGAGGTTTAAATGTTCACATACGGACCACTTTTATGTGCTTTTTTGGAGCAGATGTGGTCAATGTATGGAAAAGATCTGTGAGAAGGTTCTGGATAATTCTCCTTTTGTGTTCCACAGTAAAATATAACAGCATATAGGCTGGTTACAGTTTATTTCAATATTATTTTTTTTACAGAATTTTTATTTTTGGGTGGACTATTCCTTGAAATTAGTCGTTAAACACATCAAATGGACTTTGGAGTAATTGAACAGGATAGGTCTTGCTAAAATCAGATTTTTATTTCTAACATATTTGAAATGCTAAGACGATGCGTTTATGATTTTGACCATCAGGCCTACCTTCAAAGCAGATGTGATAGATAACACTGACGAAACACACTGAGATGCAGTCTGAAATGAGCTTTTCATGAATAATCAGCATCATTATTTCACATTTCGCAGTAAGATATTCAAGCTGAAAATGATGATAAATTTGCCCGATGTTATCCTAATTGCTTGAGGTTTTGGGGGAATGGCTTTCAAAATGAAGGATTAGGAAAATGCAATTTCAGAAAGCTCTCCAGTGTGACACATGATGTAGGAGGGATGCGGAGATAAATGAGTCACATGGGTGACGTGGAGTTCTAGAGTCTTGGTTTATTCACAATATGACCCATATTTAATCCTAGTGCAAAAGGTCAGTGCTGAGCATATGTTTGTAATACAACCAGACGGTGTAATGGTTTGGGTCATTCAATAAACATGAATATACTGTTTTACTGCTACTTTTTTTTTTTTTTAAGGTATATTACTCATTTGATTTGCTAAAGAGATTGGAGACATATTTTAAATCTTCCCCTCTGCAGCAGCTATATATTATTTACATGACTGCTCAAAAGCTTGGGGTCGGGTAAGATTTTTATTCAGCAAGGATGCATTAAATGAATTAAAAGTGACTGTTAAGTAATTTACAATGTTGCAAACGATTTCTAATAAATAAATGAATGCTGTTCCTTTGAACTTTCTATTAGAAAGAAATCCTGAAAAAAAATGAAGGATCATGTGACACTGAACACTGGAGTAATGATGCTGAAAATTCAGCTTTGCATCAGGAATTTTTGTAATAATAAGATATATTAAAATAAAAACAGTTATTTTAAATTGTAATAATGCTTAATATTACAGCTTTGGCGAGCATAAGCAACTTTTTTCAAAAACAATCAAATCTTATCGACCCCAAGTTTTTAAAGGAGAACTCCGGCGAACAATGAACACCTAATAAAACACCGTTCTCTGAGATTTGTTTTCATGATAATCGAATGTAAAAAGTTTTATCTCTAAAGACTGTTTAGCGTATAATGCTAGTAATGGGGGCATTGACTAAGTAAAAAGAAATCGCTAGTTTATACCACTAACAAGGCTCAAAATAGCCCCACACTAACGCAGTAACATAATGAGGCTCCATACATGCAAAACAAAGCATTGAGAACTTTGTAAGTGTACAGACCGTTTAATAAGAAGATACTTTATGAAGACAGTTCACTTCGCGTATACAGACAGGAGCCATCTTAAAAAATAGTCTCGATAAGTCGATCCCCGAACGCCGTTCATACAGTTCAGAAGTTCGCTGAACTTCATACAGTTCAGATCACTCAGCACGACGTTCGTGGTTTGACTTATCGAGACTATTTTTTAAGATTTTTTGTTTTGTCGTTTTTGTCTGTACTGACTAGGTTTGTCTGTACTGACTAGGTCTGTACTAGGTGAACTAACTCCTAAATAACATAATATATGATAATGTTTTGCTGTTCACATCTGAAGAAAATATGTTATTTTTTCCCTCTTTCCCTACAGAGAACTAAGAAAAGACCAATATCTACTATGCATTAAAGATCTTCTTAGAGCGAAAACTTTTTCAAAATTAATCCATGCCAAAGACTTTAATGCTCATGCATCCAGAGCTCATCGATTTGTAGTTATATAATGAAACACTGACAATGATTGACGTGTTTCGTCATAGCCCAGTATAAGCCAGCTGAGATCAAACAGGAGGATTGTGCCTGTCAAAGCACATTTCAGTCGTTAGGTTATTAATCATGCAAAATTTTCCAATCACAAAAGACGTTCAGTAGTCAGTGCCGTCTTCCTCTCTCTCTCCGACAAATCCAGAGAGTATTAATGCTTTTAAAGGAACAAAAAATGGATTGTGCTCTCAAATCAATGTTCAAGTGACAAATGAAACCCCAGAAAATATGAAAAGAGGAATGGGGAAAGAAAGCAGAGAGGGGAGCGAGTGAAAAACTGAAGCTGGGAAGAACTGTGAAACCGTGACCTATTCAAAGGGATAATTTGCAAAGATCTGTCATGTCTTGATGGAAAAGCTAAGCACATTAATTTAAGACGCCCCTATTTTTTTTTTCTTGCTGTGGTTTAAGGAGAGTGAGAGAGTCTGCGAGAGAGGGTGAGACGCAGAGTAGGGGATTTGCCATAGTCAGGGATTACGTGTGAGAGCCTTTGATGGTTTCAATTATTACCCAGAGTTTGCACACTCAGAGGAGGACGACATCAAAGGGTGTGGGCGATTAGCACACTCCGAACTTGGAAGCGGATGGGCGCTAATCTTTAAGGTGACACCAAACATATTGTTGGAAGTCCGATCCAGATTCAGACGTGTCAGGACGCCACTAAGTTAATTAGACCTGCGACCTTTGGTGGCGACGACTGGCACCCTGAAGTGGTCTCGGCAGACACACCTTGATCCAATGAGCTCCGGGTCCCTCACACGGCTGAGACTCTTATGTAAACACACGGATGAGCAGCTGCTAGAAACGTAAGGGGATTTTGCACACACAAAGGCAGGTAGTGCAAGAGAAGGTGCTGGCCAATAGAAAAAGATGGAAATTAGCATGAAACTGCAGCCTGGATTTTTCTGATTCGTTACGTAATGATGACGCTTGCCCTGACTGACGTCAAGCATAACATGACGGGGGACAATTTAAATGAACACATATGAGCTTCTTCAATGTCTCGTTCTACAACATAAATTACACACATAGTCAAATATTGAATGTAAATAATGAAACTTCTGTTGCTACATATTGGTTGTTTGATTCATTAAGCACACACTACTCACATCCTTGTGGTAATTGTAGTCCTTATTTAGAAACTTGTTAGCAACTGTTACAAAATACATGCTTGAAGTGTGATTGAGTATAATTTATTTTGTAGAGCTGAGCTAATGAAACACACATTAAAAAAAATACATTTCTGAAGGATATGACGCCTGTGAAGAGACGACTCAACGCCGGCGATATTTTCATCGTCTATACACCTAGGATGGCTTCAGGGTTAGTAAATCATGGGCTAATTTTAATTTTTGGGTGAACCATCCTTTAAGGGTGTCCTCGGGTTATCCACAAGTTTCCGAGGGGTGCTCCTGTAAAAAATAAAGTGGGTGAAACTTCCGGTGAGGCGGCGGAAGTAGCATTCCAATGTTATTTTGTGTGTTAGTTAGCGAAGAGGCTAGCTGTTTTTCGGAGAATTATTTTACTATTTAAAGACGCAAATCTTTATGAGAGATGAGCTCAGGGACAACATGTGCTGTTCGCGGTTGTATGTATAACCGGACTAAACTAAACGTGATTGTTTTGAACATAAGCTGAAAACGAAATCTGAGTGATCCTGCAGAGCCCGTCTCTGATCCTGCCAACGACTGTAGTTTCCATCACCTCCCAAAAGACGACGAATCTTCCTGTGTACATTTGTTTAAATTCTTAATATTCTATAAACTCTATCAGCATGTGATACTGTTCGCTACTGATGTTCAACCTAAACTCAGGATCAAAGCCTGTGTTGACAGAATACCAAATGTGCCAGTAATGTATTCAAGTAGCACATTCATTTATAATTTTGAATAAACTCCAAAGCACAATGACTAAGTGTATTTTTTTATTTTAATTGTTTGTCAGCTCGCACAACTGTCTGTCACCATGCCTTGTCTTGATGAGTATTGATTATTAATGTTATTATAATACTCCCAATCAACTACTGCGGACGGTAAAGGTACTGTTATTTCACCCTTTTGAATTTCGTTGAGGTTGTGTTCCCACATCGTTAGCTAGTTTGGATCGTTATAACTTGAATGACTGTCAACTGTTGAATGAATGAGTGTCAAGCATGTCAAATCGCGCTTTGTTTACTTCCAACCGGAAGTCGCGCCCACTTTTGACGCAAGGCCTCATGGGGCGTAGGAAACTTGTGGATAGTACTGTACTATCAAGTACAGTACTATAAGGTTATGCTGTAACCTTTGAAATAACCTTTCAGTTATTTCAAAGGTTACAGCCTACCACACAAAACCAAAACGACACCCACCAAGAAAATAAATAATATAGTAAACAATAGAATAAAAACGACAAATTATTTCCATGTTTTTCTGTCACACAAAAATACATTTTATTATACGAAAAGCACACACTTCCTTTCACCTGCTTTCTCCATTTAACAAACACAGCAGCACGGACACACTCGCACAGAAACATGATGTCAGCGCTACTCTGACGATTTTAAATTTATCAGTAAAATAGTTTACCAACTTAAAAGCTACATGACATTTTTCACTAATTAGGTACGGCTCTTGGAGAAGATAAACTTACGGTTTCGGTAGTAGTAGAGACGCGGCTGCCGTCCAAACACTGTTGAGAGACTCACGTACAGTAGAGTATTGCTGCGTTCCAGGCAGGTTTTTGAACACGTAAATCACGACTTCAAACCTTTACGACTTTGTAGCATTCCAGGTCATTCACGCCAAACTACCTAGATGTAGCTAAACAAACCAGCATGGCGGACCTTACGGGGCTCACGCGCATTTCTAACGGTGCTTACTCTTTGTTTATTTGTGGGAAACTGAGGGGTAAAAATAGCGTATGAGGCAAAATAAGCTGTTATACCTTTTATTTGACTTTATTTGTATATTTGGAAATGTTTGCTATAATATCCTTGCACTCAATGGACTGAAAACAAGTTAACGTTATATTGTCCTAAAGTCTATTCTCACCGAGTACCGCCTGCAGAAACACTGCATCCGTAGCTGGGAGTACCGGTCTAGTACGAGTTCACGGGTGGGAAGTCACGGGTTTGACTGCCGTTCAAAAACACGAGTTACAGGTTGCCTGGAACGCGGCATAAGAGGAATTCATACAAGCTTAAAGTCGGCATGAAACGGAAGTTGACGTCGCCTTCACACTGGCAGTTGAAATCGAATATGGCTCCAAAACGACCGGAAGTCATTCATTTCCTATGGAGATTCGCGGACCGCATGCGAATGGGTCCGAAACGGATTATCATTTTTTCCTCGTTGTGACGTAGCCTACATCCAAGTGAAACGGCTTCTGAAATTCTCTCTCTCTCTGTTTCAATTAAATTCAAAATTGCTTTACTGGCATGACTGTAAATAATGCTATATTCGCCAAAGCTCGGAATACATAGATTAATAATAAAAACATTAAAATAATAGAATAATAAAATATTATAACAACTTAAAGCTGCAGTCCACAGTTTTTCCTCTTTGTCACCATCTCTGTTCGAAATCTGCAATTTCAGTCATTCGTGGAATTATCAAAGTTTCATTGTACCTCGGCACGGCACAGCACGGAATAATCCAATGTTTTGAGGAGACTGTGAGGCTGTCAGTCGCTGTGCCAGTGCATTCAGTATCACAGATTATACTTTTTGGAAGTATGACCAACATAGGCCTATGAATTTTCACCGAAAAATTTAATCTGAGCAAGTAACATCCACTTTTGTTCTGACCAACTAACTGAAAAGTAAATCGCGCTGATTAAATTGTTTATTATATTCAAACTTCAAATGGTTCAAATTATATGTTGTTCTCAAATTGTTAATGTTAACAGCATCAGCATTGCGTGACTATGCCTTTCAGATATTCATCCTTTTCGCATGGGATTGGTTTCAGTCTCTTTTTCCAAACT
Organism: Pimephales promelas; assembly: GCF_016745375.1. The sequence continues at coordinate 12,441,644 of NW_024121099.1, read as the reverse complement.
CTCAGTCCAAAGATTTTGCATTTTACAACGACTGAATCTCTATGGTTGTCACAGTAATTTTCGTTTGAAACTTTCTGGATCCGCCATCAAATTAATACGTTTAATTATATCAAGTGCTGGTAGAAAAGGCTATGATAATTCTCCACCTCCACCTAGCCGAGACTCCTCCTTTAACAGATGTGACGTAATGACACAAAGAATCTCCAGCGGAAATCCACCAGTACCACTGGAGTTAAAAACATTATTACAACCTTACCGTTTTGAATCGAGCAAATGGAGCAGATAGTTTTGAACACTGGCTGGTTATGTACTTGCATGCTTAAATTTATTTTGGATCATTTTAACCTCAAAAAGTTACTGACTGGAGCTTTACATTTAAATAAACAGTGTAACAAATCTCTCTCCCTCTCTGCATCATAACTGCGTATAGCTGCATTACTCTGCTGTCATGGCTCAAGCCTCCATTACTAGCTCTAAAATTACGTTTTGGAATTAGCAATGGAGGGGATGGGATGTGTAAGAAATTAGTCCTACCTACACACAAGAGCGTTTTAAATGGAACAAACCTGACAAATATCTTGAAATACAACATCTGAACAATGTCTTATTAATCTAACCAATGTCTATAGTATCCTAGAGTTCCTTTCCGAAGTACACAGTCATAATAAGCACTCATTAATCGGACACTTTTAAACTTCCATTACAACGGGGACAACCCCCCTGGAGGAACCTGACGTTAAGTGCCTTGCACAACAGTGAAAGCTCATGGGTGCTGCAGAGTTTTAATGACTACACCACACCAGTCCAAAAAGCACCGCTATCAAACCTTCTAATATTGCAATAACACCAATTAAGCCATTTATAAAAATGGCTTAAAAATGATCAGCCAACCACAAGCAGCCAGCAGGAAATATCACTGCATCTCCAACTCCAAACACAGTAAGTACAACACAATTCATCAAACCGGAAGACATTTGGTGGATAGGCCAATTATACCCTTACCCTCTGATAAATGGTTTTATTTTCCTGCGTCATTTAAAAACCCTGTGTGCTAATGTTTTATACCGTCCTACGGTTATATTCTGCCCTTTTCCTTATTACGCTGAAGGCCATACGACGGACTGGACACTTACTGGAAGGTACATTAACTAAGTGCGTAGAGATAATGATTTTTTCCTACTGCCCTACAAGAAGACATTAATTGATAAATGAGAGCTATCTCCTTAGCAATTTTATGCTTTCAGCACTGAGCTTATTGGAGCACAAATATACTCCATGATATTTATCATTTAGTATTAAAACGACAAAATAATTAATCACTGGACCTCATTACAGAAATGGGAAAACATGAAAACGTAGGATGAAAACCTGATGACCATGTTTGCTATAGGGTCGAAAAACTTCATTGTAGAAAACATACTTGGCCATTATATAAAAAGTTGTAACTATTTTTAATGTAAATTGTTGCATTCAATTCACTGTCAATTTACATAGAAATGGGTTTATGAGCATTACACAGAAAGTCTGCTCATGTTTTCTGAATAACTTTTAATATGACCTTCAGCAATGAACAACGCAGCACTTTTGCCAAGGATTTACATGCTAGTAGCCATATCCACACATTCAGACTTTAGTCCGAGTACAGTCATGGACAGAATGATTGGCAACCTTGGTAAATATATAGGATCAAAGAAGCCTGCTGCATTGTTAATCATTTTGATCTTTTATTATACTAATAATAAAAAATAATCCACACAATTGAACCTTTTGTAGAAGAATTGAAATTGTTGGGCAAATCTCTTTGTTTCTCTTCATTACAATTTAGCCGCAATGATTGGAATCATTTTATTCACTACTTTTTGCAGCTTCCTTTTGCCAAGATAACAGCTCTGACTCTTCTCCTAGTGCCTGATGAGTTTGGATAATACCTGACAAGAGATCAGATAACCAGATAAGAGAGGTCCATGTTGGCGCTTCTTCTCTTCAGATCACTCCACTCATTTTCTGTAAGGTTCAGGTCAGGCAATGAGTGACGTACGTAGCAGCGCCCGTGCCGTCAGATCAGTTGGACACGGCTGTGGTTACACGAGGTAAAAATGATATAAATACTGTTCGTTTTCTCACACAAACCGCTCGTTTCGTGTCTTAGGCCATCAATGTGTACTTACATTTACGAGTCATTCAATCATGTTTAATTTGGACTTCTCTGTGCATGCTCTTTGAGGTGAACCCAGGGTGGACCCCCTAAACCGCCATTCTATGACTGATAGACAAGAACGGTTTGACCGAAAAATATCAAAATTGAAAATACTGTGGAAACAAAGACACCAACATCTTGGATGCCCTTAAGGTAAGCTAAAACATATGGAAAAAAAGTACAACTGATGTAACAAAACAAATTAAGTTTTGGAGGGCTGAAATAATTTAACAAAACAGTAGCTGATTCTCTAATGAAACGTTAGAACCATAATTACCCATAATTAATCATTGAAAAAGTATTTTTGATTTTGGTTTTTGACTAACTTTAAATTGAGTTTTGGTGAATCTGTAAAAAAAAAAAAAAAAGATTTCTATGCATCACTTACCACAACAGTACACTGTACTCACAGTAATCGTTCTAGCCTGAAAAACTTGAAAAAGTCTGCATGAATCATCTTTAAATTCAAGCCGAGTTAGCTGGATCGTTGAGGCATTCACACTGATTTCAAGGTACAACCTTGATTTATTTTGTGGCTGTGGGTCAATGGATCTGCGGGGACGGTCGGGGTCCTGCAACAGCACCTGTAGTTGTTGATACTTAGCTTAAGGAGCACGCGGGGGAGAGATTTGGCAATGGCTTCTTTCAGGCTATGGTTCATTGACTCCACCATAGCAGAACTTGGAGGGCGATAAGAGTGTCAGAATCCTGCAGGACCCCCGGCTGCTCTCTCAACTGCATCCAGTGTTTAAGAAACACTTGCGCTCGCTTACTAATGCCAGGATTTAGAGGTCAAGTAACCATCACTGCATGCTGTTGCATTTAAAGCTAAGCTGTTGTTCTTAATATCTGAAAATAACATGCATGCAAGGTCAGTTCAAATAAATACGTTATCCAAGTCTCTAAAGATGGAACATTTGCTTGTCTGTTGCAATAGTCATCGAATCAGGGATGTGTAGGGACTATTTGAAAAGACTGAGCACTGAAGCGTAAAGAGTAAAAGTGGAAATCCCTTATCGCGAAAATGACTCACCAATTCCAATCAAACTTGTGTTAAAGTCGTAGAGTATCTGATTTTAACAGTATAGCGTTTTACTCATACTGAATGTAGGCTCAAAGATGCACTAGTCCTCAACGCCTAAGAGACATGCCAATGAAAAACAAGAAACAGTTGATTTGTGAGGAGAGGAGTCGTGTTAATTTTCTAAAATCAAGGTGAAACTGAACACCTTAAATTTGTAATTTACACAACATCTTCTTAAATGTTTACAAACAAAATCTCTCTTTAATTCAACGGATAAATAAAATACTGAAAAGTGAAATTAAATAGGCCTAGTCAATGCCTACTTACACTTACACTTGGGCATCATCGGCTGCATGTCCTCATCTCATATTTGAAACACTTGCTGTTAAAGGGATACTCCACTTTTTTTGGAAATAGGCTCATTTTACAACTCCCCCAGAGTTAAACAGTCGAGTTTTACCATTTTCGAATGTATTCAGCCAATTTTCTGATATTTAGAAGAATATCAGTAACCAGACAGTTTCTGGTCCCATTCACTTCCATAGTATATTTTTTTTCCTATTATGGAAGTTAATGGGACCAGAAACTGTCTGGTTACTGATATTCTTCTAAATATCAGAAAATCGTCTGAATGGATTTGAAAACAGTAAAACCCAACTGTTTAACTCTGGGGGAATTGTAAAATGAGCCTATTTCCCAAAAAAAAGTGGAGTATCCCTTTAACAACTACAGTAGTCAACATTTGAAGTGGATCAAAACCTTTCATCAAAGTTATACATTAATTTTGAACAATACTGTTCTTGTCTTAGGACAACTTTGATGAACTTTTTTTGATCCACTTTAAATGTTGACTAACTGTACATGCTAATGCACCTGCATTAATGCAAAGTAGCCATGTTGACAAGTTTAGGTGAGTAAGGGCAAAACACACAAGATATAGATGTAGAATATGGTAATGTAGAATAAAGCATCAATATGTACTAATAAGCAGCCAATATCCTAGTAATATCTATGGATGCTAATACGCAATTATAGTTCATAGTGAGAATTGGACCCTGAACTAAAGTGTTACCCAAATATCCATACCAAAAATATGTAAGTTTAAAGTTGTCAGTTTTGAAAATGACGTGATGCAATACCTTTATACAGTATTCAATATGGTTTTGTAGGATTACAAATTTATTTAAATGTTTAATTTAGATTTCCAATACAATAGTATTTTATATTGAGAAAGTTCATAATTGATGAGATTATGCAAACGGTAGGGGTTCCCAGCACGATACTCTTGACTGTCCTGATCTCTCTGTCACTTGTTGTTTGTAAGTTCCCGTCTCAGTACGAGACGGCCCGTCCTTCCTGTTCTTGTGTCTCAATGTTTGGAGAGTCCTGTTGAACAGGTTTGAAAACCTGTATGACTTGTTTTGGGGTTCCTGTCTCAGTGCGGGAAGTCCTGCCCTGTCCTGTTCTCGTGTCTCAGCTCATTTACATACTTGGTTTCAGAGTTTCTCCCCCCTCAATGTAAATCCCTCCCCATAAAAATGTATAAAATTGCAATGTAAAGTTCCCTTAGTCAGACTTGACGAGGACTGCAGCTACCAACAGCTCGTGTTCTCAATAAAAAATCTTGCTGAAGATACAACAAAGTCTCCTGGTCTTCGCTTCTGAGTTTCCTACACTTTAGAAGAAAAAAAGTTCACAAAAGTTTCTAACCTGAAAAGGCCGTTACTGTAGAACTACAGTATAACGCTTTAATAATCTTTCTAATCTACGAATAGGAAAGTCCACCACAGCTATAACGGTAACGACAAAGGAACGATAACTTCAGAAACACTTTTAGCTGATGAACAATAACAACTTAGTTATTGTCCTTGGTGTGAACGGATTTTTAGCAGTGGCGCTAGCAATGCCAAGGTCATGTGTTCCTAATACAATAGTTGCTTCATAGAATCACCTGCCAAAATTCATGCGTGTAAAAACACAGTGGGCAAACAGAACTTAATGTTATACACAGCATGTCAATGATGAAGACCCTTTTTATGATTGCTACACGACAGTGTTTGCAAATTCAGTTGCCCTTGCAACTGGAAAAGGTTCATTGACTGTCTGGTTTGTGTGAGCAGCGGAACGCTTCCCTGCATGACCTGAATAGAAATATTTCACAGAGACATTCGTGGCACTCGCACAAAATGTCACTCACTTTCATTTCCCCTTTCTGCAATTTACAATAATTGTTTATGAAGCTCATTTTATGAATTAGGCAGGAATGCCTTTGATGCCGAGCAGAATGCGCTGCTCTTATTAAGATTGAGCGAGAATACCTGTGACAAGTGACTTTTTAAAAAGCAATTACCTAATTGGATGCAACCATCCTACTAATTGTAATAGGAGTAGGCAAATCTGTCATCAGACATGATTCGCTGGCTGGACACCATTTTGGGGCATCTGTTCATAAACAATGTTGGGTACGTTGCTTTAAAAACTTATTCACATTGACAGAGATTTAAAGTGATTTGCAGTGTGGTCATAAAGAGATGGACATGATCAGCAACAATACTCGGCTGTGGCGTTTAAACGATGCTCAATTGGTAGCTACTAAGGGGCCGTAAAAAAATATCTCCACAACGTTTTCCAATCTTCTGTCGTCCCATTTTGGCGAGCCTGTGTGAATTGTAGCCTTCTGTTCTTGTCTGACAGGAGTGTCACCGGTGCGTCTTCTGCCGCTGTAGCTCTTCTGCTTCAAGGTTTGATGGGTTGTTGCGTTGCTCTTCTGCAGACCTTGGTTGTAATGAGAGGTTATTTGAGTTACTGTTGCCTTTCTATCAGCTCGAACTAGTCTGGCCATTCTGCTTTGACCTCTGGCATCAATAGGTCATTTTCTCCCACAGAACTGCCACTCACTGGATATTTCTCTTTTTCTGACAGTTCTCTGTGCATGAACATACCAGTAGATCAGCAGTTTCTAGTTTCTATATTGGTGATAACTAATCAATGACATATTTTTCTGTAATTAATTGTGATTAGTCGTACAATCAATCGTAAAGCGTTTACACCTAAAATTTGCATTGAATTACAGTATTGTGTATAGGGAAGACTAAATAAAGTAAGCAAATGTAAAACAACACTGCATAAGTTAAACATTAAACCTTATTAAAGCTACAAAATGTATTCAATCAAAAGCAGTAGACTATCTCTTATTCTTTTGTTGTTTGATTAAAATAAATGACGCAGATTGCAGCAGGCATATTAGGCTACTGTCACTTTAAGACCGAATGCATGACACAGATCTGACTCGCATCAGATTTTCTCCCTTCTCTTCAAGTTCATTTAAAGGAGTAGTTCACTTTTAAAAAAACTTTTGCTGATAATTTACTCACCCCCATGTCATCCAAGATGTCCACGTCTTTCTTTCTTCAGTCGAAAAGAAATTAAAGTTTTTGATGAAAACATTCCAGGATTTTTCTCCGTATAATGCACTTTACTGGGAACCAAACGGTTCAAGGTCTAAATGAGAGTTTCAGTGCAGCTTCAAAGGGCTTTAAATGACACCAGACGATGAATAAGGGTCTTATCTAGCGAAACGAGCGGTCATTTCTAAAATAAATAAAAAAGTAAGTTTTATAAGCTCAAATGCTCGCCTTGCTCTGTTCTGTGATGCGCGTTTGTGGCTCTCCTGTTCGAACTCATTCATCAAAATGAATGAATCTTTTTTCGAGTCATTTGGTTCATTCAAACAACGAACTGAACGAAATGACTCGAAAAAAGATTCGTTCATTTTGAGAACTGCTCCTTTTAAGAACGTGAGACTGACCAAACCCGTGCATTATTAATTAAACCCAAAACCCAACCTAGGCTACTTGTTTTAAGTATCTTGAATATTATGATCTAGTCAAAATGTAACCATTTAAATCTACTTTAAAACCTGTAACGTTACCCCTTACAATGCTCAAGGTTCGACCGTCTTTAATCACAAAATCAATGGAGCAAGAAGAGATGGAGACAGGCAAGAGAATCTCAAGCTAAATCAATGAAATGCAAAACATTTGAAATGGCTAAGCAGAAAAAGGTTATCCAAAAGATGTTACTGGAACAGGGACAGGCCGTTTTTAATTTTCCAAAGTGGTTCCAAATCAGTCTGACGCCTCCGGATTGGGATTAAATTAGATGTCTGATGATGGAGTGCTAGGGTAGAGAGTCTCCTGACCCCTTCTATCCTGACAGGTCTGTACGGTTTGAAATCTTGCTCTGAATAAATGGAGGAGACGCAAAGTGCAGAGGATCCATTTGAGATGTGGTAGTGCCCTTGGAAAAAGAGTCACACACCCGCCCCGAATGCACAGTGCAGCAGACCTTTTTATTGAGGTGAACCTGTCCTGCTTTCAACATTGTAAATGGGGTCATGATATCTCCTCTTGGTCACTTTGACTGCTTCGATCACATCGTTGGGAGTGTTTTTTGACTAATTAACCAACATTATATCTACTTCTGCGAGCCTTGATGACGTGATCTCGAACACAGAAGCTAGTGGAAAGAGGGATCAAATAAATGCAGCCTTAAAGGAGTAGTTCACTTTTTAAAAAAACTTTTGCTGATAATTTACTCACCCCCATGTCATCCAAGATGTCCATGTCTTTCTTTCTTCAGTCGAAAAGAAATAAATTTTTTTGATGAAAACATTCCTGGATTTTCTCCATATAATGGACTTCAATGGGAACCAAACGGTTCAAGGTCCAAGTGAGAGTTTCAGTGCAGCTTCAAAGGGCTTTAAACGACACCAGACGATGAATAAGGGTCTTATCAAGCAAAATGATCGGTCATTCCAAAAATAAATAAAAAAGTTAAAGTTTTATAAGCACAAATGCTCGCCTCACTCTGTTCTGTGACTCTCCTGTTCAAACTCGTTCATCAAATTGAACGACTCTTTTTTCGAGTCATGACTCGAAGAGTCCGTTTAAAGCCTTTTGAAACTGCACTGAAACTCTCATTTGGACCTTGAACTGTTTGGTTCCCAATGAAGTCCATTATATGGAGAAAATCCTGGAATGTTTTCATCAAAACCTTAATTTCTTTTCGACTGAAGAAAGAAAGACGTGGACATCTTGGATGACATGGGGGTGAGTAAATTATCAGCAAATGTTTTTTTTTTAAAGTGAACTACTCCTTTAAAACATTTAAAAACCTTTCCGATCGCAAACTTTTTAAAATCCTCGTCAATTTAAGCATCAGAAGGAAAAATCACTAGATATCTTTAATATCTCAATTTCTTGCCACAAATGGCTAAAAATGCCTGTATTCTTTGCTCAGACTACAATAATGTCGTCATGCTAACCTCAGTAAACACTGCTAACTACTGAAATGACTCCATAATGAAGAATGTCAGTTCTTTGCGTCTTAAAGTCGGCCTGATTTGCATGCTGCAGGTATGTGTTTATGAGACAAAATGTGTCGTGCAGCAGTTGTGTAGTCTTGTAACGCAGGAACACATTTCATGTCCCCTCAGAATTGAGAGAGCTGGGTTAATGAGCCCCCCCATCAGTATGCATTATTTATTTCGATGCTCTGCACCCCAGAGGCGGCCTGCCTTTTGCCTGTGCGCTTTTTTTCCTCCCCTCTCTATTTCTGTAATCCTTCCTTTTTGTTCTCAGAAGCAGGTCTTCCGCTCCGCTCTGTCTGTTTATCCCCTTCAGATGCTGCACCTTCTTGGCGGCATACACATTCTACTATTGATGCTTTATCTTTCCAAAATATCATCCGGCTAAAGAGAATAAGGAGATAAGCCACTGATATATGCAAACAAATCATGAAACATGTTCACAGCAGATTGAACAGACAGATTGTCGTCTTTCAAAATACGCTGGTCATCGTATTTTGTGGAATAATCGGATGTAACTAATTCATGCTTCCAAGAACGGCGTGTTCCTGCTAAATGGAGTTTTACAGAAATGACTCATGAAATAACTTTACAGAGAACATGTCATTATGCCGTGAAGACCGTCATTCTACGTCAGAACTACGACAAAAATAATGTAATTTAAACAGTAGCAGTCTTCTTAAAATGAGAGCGGACAAAGACATCGAGAGTTCAGTTGAGTTCAACTCAACGAGATCCGTCAAAGTCAACTGATAAAAGTCTGCTTTATCTCTCCAGGGCTGAAGACTCTAGATGTTAGCTTGACCTGACTAGCAAAAATCCCTCCTTCCTCAAAAATACGAGCTGGCTAAGCCAATGTAAACATGCGTATGAATATCTATAGAGTGTTACCTGTCATTTTATAGTTACTTCAAGACTGAAGTCTGATCCGCTTCAGATCCTGACCGGTGGCTAAACGTCTCGGATCTGATCAGTCCTAATTAACCAATAAGCAAACAAGACAACTTTAACATAAGTTTGTTAGCATGCATCGTGAAAGACCATGTTAAAGTGATTACAGTGATTTGCAATGACAAAGTGACCACAAGCCTTTTATTTTCAATGAGAGATGGAGATTTGAGGTGACAGAGCTTCACTTTATGAAAAGGCACCTATCTGTTATTATTTTTCTTGTGGAAAAGTTAGCTCTTAATTAATGGTCTCATTAACCATAACAATTTTGGAGTCTCTACACTCTAAAAAATGCTGGGTTGTTTTAACCCAATTTTGGGTCAAATATGGACAAACCCGAAATGTTGGGTTAAAAATGTAATGTAAAAATTTAACCCAACGGCTGGGTTAGTCCATATTTGACCCAAAGTTGGGTTAAAACAACCCAGCATTTTTTAGAGTGTACACTCTAAAAAATGCTGGGTTGTTTTAACCCAATTTTGGGTCAAATATGGACAAACCCGAAATGTTGGGTTAAAAATGTAATGTAAAAATTTAACCCAACGGCTGGGTTAGTCCATATTTGACCCAAAGTTGGGTTAAAACAACCCAGCATTTTTTAGAGTGTAACTTAATCCATCTTTCACCTAGGTCTCAAGGCCTAGAAATAAAAGAAATGTTTCCCTTGAATTTGCAGATTTTCCACCATTTTGAATTTTCCAGTCAAAACCGTTGTGAAATAACTTCAAATTCTATGAAGAGCTCGCCAAATTGTACGTGAGGCTCCGCCGTTTTAACACATGTGATGACATGTACCAACTTTTGTCTCAAAGCACAACCAGAGGGTAGGAGCGCCATGACTAGCAAGGAAATATGAAAAATAGAATGTTTTGTGTCAAAGTTTGGTAAAAAAAAAGAAAAAATCACAAGATTGGACTCTCATTGTGGCATACCAAGTTGAACAATTTAAAAGTTTCAATTTTAACAATTTAAAATTCAAAATATTGAATTTTGTCATAAAATGTTTTTCAAACACATTTGTGTATCGCTACGATACTCGGTATGTCTTTGGCACCATGCCCTAAAGGTACTTGAAAAGTTTCAAAATGCTAACATATTTGATTAGTTTTGCTTATTGTAATGAGACTAGTCTAGATAGATTCCATTAGTCATACAGAGAACAATCATACCAATTCTGTCATAGTCAAACTTTTGAAAGCATACTTTTTCAAACTGTTGGTCCAATTTTCACTAAATTCGATTTTTTTCAAAAACGTTCAAAATATTTTCCGATCCCAAATTCGATTCAGATCATCTTCAGACCATGGTGACCAAAAATTATGGTTCCACTTTATTTCGATAGTCCCCTTTAGACATACACTACTACTAACTTTAAGTAACTTTTCAACTACAGTACATGTCAATTAGCTCTCATTTGAGTACTAGTAGACTGTAGTAAACTTTCAGTAGACTGTTAGGTTATGGTTAGGTGATAGGGTTCAGGTTGGTTAATAGAATAAGTTGACTTGTAGTTGCCAAGTTACTTATAGTCAGTAGAATGTCTGTTGGGGGACCAACAAATAGCAAGTGTTAGCAAATATTAAGCAGGCAGTTTACTAATACTCTAATAAGAGTTAGTTGACATGTAGCTGCAGAGTTACTTATTGTTAGTAGAATGTCTAAAGTGGACTATTGAAATAAAGTGTTACAAAAATTATGGATTATGGCCTCAATACATGCAGAATATTATTATTAAGATTTTTAAAATTTTATATGCTCAAAAGGTTTCATTTATTTGATCAAAAATTCATTCAAAACAGAAAAATTGTGAAATGTCATTATAATTCATTCCTGTGATCAAAGCTGAATTGTTTAGCATCATTTCTCCAGTCTTCAGTGTCACATGATCCTTAATAAATCATTCTAATATGCTGATTTGCTGCTCAAGAAACATTTCTTATTATTATCAATGTTGTGCTGCTTAATATTTTTGTGGAAACCATGATGTAATCTTTTTTTTTCAGGATTCTTTGTTGAATAGAAAGTTCAAAAGAACAGCAAAAGAACTGATACTTTTGAATAGTAGTGGACATGATTTCCTCAAATATAAAGAGGCCTACATAAATATGTTCTTATGAATATGTTCTGATTTTGCTGCAAAAATATGTCACTGGAAACTAATGTTGAGTCCGATTAAGGCACATCGTACTGATATATGTTGTTTTCCATCTATATTCCTCTGTTCTGATATGCACATGCCTGAGGTGATCACGAAACTGTCGGGTGCCATCTAACATTATTGCCATATGACAAAGTCAGCGTTCTTGCACTGCACACATTCAGGAAGAGTGTAAGGTTTCCCGAGTTTCACTGAGACACTTGTCTTTATTTGAATGAAAACATCAAGCTCTTGAGACAAAATAGTCCTTGCAGATGATTATATATACAAAAACAATTGAACAAAAAAAAAAAAAACATTCAAGAAATATACAGCATCATCCACATATTTTTTAATTAGCAAAAAACAAAACAAAAACAAAACAAAAAACACCATGCTTGTCCTTTGAACATTAAGTTAGAATCCAATCTTTCAAAAACCTCGCACAGAGTAAAAAAAAAAAGGTGCAAATATATACAAAACACTTCATTGCAGCCAGCGTTTTAGACTCATTCTCACGACTCCCTCAAACTTAACGCATTAAAAATGGATTTAAAACAATAATTTAAACAAAATAATAATAAAAAAAAAAACATTTCAGTCCAATAATTATACAAAATATATTTATATATTTATATAGAATTAAGGACTAGGCATAGCAGTTGCCCATTAACCAGTCATCCAATCAACCAGTCAGTCACAAAGCTCTCCAGACACGTTAATAAACTCCATATATTTCTGAAACTGTAAACAAGTCTGTTACAATAAAATCGATTAAAACATTTGGGATAAAGAGACAAACCGACAAATAAATTAGAATTAATTTATCTGAGACAATGTTTTTTTTTTCTTCTTCTTCTTCTTTTATAACTAGAACATTGACTGAAATGTAGTTATGGATCTAAAACAGACATTTTTCTTCTACTGTATCTACTGAAAAAACACCACAGTTATTTTTCCACTCACTCCGCTCCGTTCCTCACAAGTCACAGGTGCTTTTTAAAAGTATGCCGTTTCACCACACCACGAAAACAAACCGCAAAGCGCCTCATTTGGCTCTGAGTTCTGCTGTACGAAAGGAAACGGGCGATTTCTGATATATGGCTATCGGCCGAGGCGTAGTTAGCGTTAGCTCTGTCTTCACCAGTCCGGCTAAAAACACCCCGGTGGGCAGTTGCACTTAACGATAGTCAGAGTTATCTTACAGGCAGTATGTACGCGACCAAGCTAAGTCCACTTCCCCCACAGTACGTTTGGCTTTACTCACAGTATAGAAAAATCAGATGTAAACCTGACGGCGAGAGGTGCTAAATCAAAAAAAAAAAAAAAAAAAATTCTACCACTGAGGTTTCAGCTTTTTTCTTCTTCTTCAAAACATAGATTTATGATTGCGTTTCATTTCTCAAAGTGGTTTGTCCAGACGTCGGATATTGGTTTCGCACCTGCATTGCTGACGACGCAGCTTTGGCAAACAGGCAGTATTTCCTGATGTATCGTGTTGCGAGAGGTTGAAAAGCCAGAACGGAACCAGATTCATGAGCTGACCCCATTCCCCCAACACACAAAAACACACCAATGTTCAAAAAGAGTCTGCTTAATTATCATCCTGCAACTTTTTCATATGTTAATGAGCCCCACATTTAGTTCAAAACATCCTGCCTTCACAATTCCAACAACAAAAATTTGGCTTTTGATGATGCCATCTCTAAACGAACTGAGATTCTCGTTATCCCCATCCAAATCCACATCGTGCTGAATTTGAAGGCAGGTTTAATTACATTCAATGAAACTTTAAGTTTGAAATATCCAGATACATTTTGTTCGTTGAAATGGCCAACCCTGTAGGATGAGGTCTGCAGCTACTAAACTGAAAGCTAGTCTTCTGACGTATGACGTACTTAAAAGGTACGTGATCACTTTTGATGGTTATTGAATATCTACATTCAAAATCAACAAACTTAACTAATAAGGCCCCGATGGATTTCCCGACGGTTTTAATGATCACATATTATGGTGGGCGTTTGTTTGTTCGAACTGACCTTGGTGAATTATTTTTTAGATGAAGCAAATAGTTCTCCCTGTAGTCCTTGGTGTGACCGACTGAAGGTATTTTTGTGTTTAAAACTGGAACATGTATAATGAGGCAATTGTTGCAAGATATGCCCAGTTATTCATGCTGTACATTCTCGGTTGGTGATTTTCCTCAACACAAAAACAGGGCAGAACTCAGAACCACATATAGCGAGGAATAGAAAACAGCTGAGAATACTTTGAAATTCACGTACGTATCACAATTCGAGTACCTGGAATATAACGTTTTGTAGTTCGCCTCCGTGGCAGCAGAGGGCGCCGCCGTAACGAAAGTCCGATATAGAGAAGCGGAAATGACTTAAGGCCTTGTTGTTTGTGTATACAGACAGAATTGACAATCGATCAAGCAGGAACCTTATCGTGGTTCACGAAGAGGTTTTTACGGGGGACGACTGAAGAAGGGTGCGGACGATATTTGTCTAGCTGCGGACTTCTACTGTCAAAAATTGCATTGGCCTGCTGAAACGGCGATAAAACAGAGTAGAACAGTCGCCCCTTCGTTGTGCTTGGCATTGTGGACACATTTTGGCTGCCATTTGGACAGAACAACAACAGGGAAATGAAAAGGAGCGATACGTTGCATCTGCTGACATTGACAATTTAGAGTCAGGACAGTGAATCTGAACACACAGGGAACTTAAACTCATGGCTTGCAGGTAAATCTGAGAGTTATTGCTCTAGATGGATGTACTACATTAAAGATGCCTGTCATCAAGGGACAAAACTCAGCCCTCGCCAACGCAGTCTTGGAGAAGAACCACAGAATCAGAGTAAACACTCCAAACCTCACAGTAACACAGCGGTGTACAAAAAAGCAAAGGGCGCAAAAATGTCTCCCGAAGGATGAAGCCCCATCCCGGAGTACATTTTGGCGAGGGTTTCGGGGAGTCATATCCGGACGCAACGAAAAGGCAAGCTTCAAAAGATGCTGATCCATACCTCTCGACAAGTAGAGGTCCATTTGGCCCCATAATCACAAAAAAGAAAGAAAACGAGAGAAAAGGCGCTTTTATAGGTCTATGGCATTTTCGAGACGGGGAGGAGAAGGTTCCTCCCATTCTGCCCAGCCTCAACACTACCCATCCCAAATATTTGGTCTCCATTATTGATTCATTCTGACATAAACATCTTCATTTCTGTTAATGGAGCTCATCAACCCCTGCGAACGATTGTTCTTGAGGCATCTCTCGGAGGTCGATATGAAGAATTGTTTTCTGATGATCCTACTAAACCACGATGCTTCGTTTCTCTCCCAGAAAGTCGGATATTTTCTTTAATGGCACTATCTTGGCAAATTAGCTTCCAAGGCAACAGCACGTGCACCTTTCCTCATTGGAATGTATCTGATCCACAGTAGTCCGTGTTGAATAGTTTGTTAGGCGGGCCGATACGAGCGGCGTCCGGTCCGGTCATTAGGGAGTGCGGGCGTTTGGGCGTACAGGTTCTGGGTCCTGGAAAATATTGGGCTTCGTATGCTGTGCTGTGGTTCCTTTAGAGTTGATTGTCCAGTGTTTTAGCCTCACTTTCTGCTAGCACAAGCCGTGCATGATCTTACACGGGTCGGTCCGCCGGACTCCATAAATTCAGTCTCAACCCTCCCCCAAACCCCATGAACACTTCCCCTCCCGTCCCGTCCTGTCCGTTCCGTCACCGCCCTCAGCTGCTGCCAGACATCAGGTTAATGGCTTGTTCCAGTTTGTGTCGTAGCTTGTGTTTGCGACAGTAACCGTCTCTGTCCAGCGATGTCAAAATCTGCAAGAGCGAGAGAGTGGAAAAGGCCATTAAAGGGTTAGTTCACCCTAAAATGTGTTTATTTGTTCTGCTGAACACAAAGGAAGATATTTGGAAGAATGTTTTAATCAAACAGATCTCATTCCCCATTGACTACCATAGTAGGAACATACATACTATGGTAGTCAATGGGGAATGAGATCTGTTTGATTAAAACATTCTTCCAAATATCTTCCTTTGTGTTCAGCAGAACAAATAAACACATAGAGGTTTGGAACAACATGAGGGTGAGTAAATACTGACAAGATTTTCATTTTTGGGTGAATGTGGCCGAATTCATGTAATAATTCAATCTAGTTTTGAGCGTGAGTTTGTGGAGGCTCAATGGAGCTCTTAATGACAATGACAAATGACCTCATCATATACGACACCGCACATTCATCAAGATCAAACCACGAATACAGAAACAACATTTGCATATCAATTCAAATCTCATGTGCATCTTAGTGTTTGGAGGGGTTTGAAGTATAAATGGGTTTTTCAGTGTCATCTCTAACAAACCAAGTATTAAATAAAGCAACACAGTTCTTACTAGAGTCATTTATTAAAGATGACACTGAAAAACCCATATATACACTTTAAACCCCTCCAAACACTTGACTCTTGAATGCTAGAATTTTGTGTAAATGTGTACCACTTAGGACGGGGTGTAAATAAATGTCCTATGTCTCACCTCTTCCTTGTACTTGTTGATGTAGAAGTACAGTTCACTGAGCGCGCTCAGTGTGTTGAACTCGTTGCCATGGAGACGAGACTGCTCTACCAGATAGGCGTCCATGTCCTGATCGCTGATACTTGGCATCTTGCTGATGTCTCTGTAATATCTTAAAAACACACACGCATAAATACCCTGGTTAAAAATAATCTGCTTTGAATTGTAAATGAAAATCAAACTGATTCATTTCGATTTAGGCAGCATCTTTAGTTGGGCCTACTAGGGCAAGTGCAGCATTACAATGATTATTGTTAAAAGTGGAGTGCCAGTATCCTTGCAGGTTTGGATCAGGCAGTTAAAGGAGTAGTTCACTTTTGAAAAAACTTTTGCTGATAATTTACTCACCCCCGTGTCATCCAAGATGTCCATGTCTTTCTTTCTTCAGTCGAAAAGAAATTAAGGTTTTTGATGAAAACATTCCAGGATTTTCTCCATATAATGGACTTCAATGGGAACCAAACGGTTCAAGGTCCAAAAGACAGTTTCAGTGCAAACTGCAAACTTGTTCAAAGGGCTTTAAACGATTCCAGACGATGAATAAGGGTCTTATCAAGCGAAAGGATCGCTCGTTTCATAAAAAAATAACAAAGTTTAAGTTTTATAAGCTCAAACGCTCGCCTTGCTCTGTTCTGTAACGCACTCCTGTTCGAACTCGTTCATCAAAATGAACAAATGTTTTTTACGAGTTATTTGGTTCATTCGGCGAAAGAAGCGAACGAATTGATTCGAAAAAGGATTTGTTCATTTTGTTGAACGAGTTCGAACAGGAGAGTCACGAAGTTGCACCACAGAACATAGAAAGGCGAGCGTTTGATCTTATAAAACTTAAACTTTGTTATTTTTTAAAAAAATGAGCGATCGTTTCGCTTGATAAGACCCTTATTTATCGTCTGGAATCGTTTAAAGCCCTTTGAACAAGTTTGCAGTTTGTACTGAAAGTTTCTTTTGGAACTTGAACCATCTGGTTCCCACTGAAGTCCATTATATGGAGAAAAATCCTGGAACGTTTTCATTAAAAACCTTAATTTCTTTTCAACTGAAGAAAGAAATACATTGACATCTTGGATGACATGGGGGTGAGTAAATTATCAGCAAAAGTTTTTTGAAAAGTGAATTACTCCTTTAAAGTGTGTGGTATTCTGAGGCATGTGTCCGTACCTCTCCACCCAGCTCTTGTAGTTGGGAATGTCTTTAGCATAGAGGAGCTTGTTTGACGGAGAGTCTTTGCCCAGGCGATGCTCAGACGTCGAGCAGGAGTCCATGAAGGTCTGAGCCACCACTGACAGACAGGCGTCTGTAATACTGTTCTTGTGGATGTCAAAGACAAACTGAGGGTTTTTTATCACATTGACCCAAAACCGCAGAGGAAGGCTGGGATAGAGATAGAGAGAGAAACAGAGAGATACACTAAAATCTGATTACATCCAAAAAGCTTTTTAGTGATTGTGGTCTGTCTTGAATCGCACACACAAATCCATTATTGTCCGATTGCTCCGAGAGCTTACTGCATTCACTAAACCAACGGAACTGAACTGGCGACCCGGCAAACAATCGAAACAGATGCTGTGGAAAATGAGGTCAAAGACCGGAAGTGCTCGGGATCTCACCAGTTGCTCTTCCAGGTGTGCCGTACGTCCGGGTCGGTGATCTGTCTCTTGTCCGCCTGCTCGTCCAGGAAATCAAACATGTATTTGATGGCCAGCGGGAGAGCGCTGCCGCGATGGGCCGTACTGAATACAGTCTCAAACAGATCGTCCACAAACTTCTGCAGCGTGCCCTAAAAACACCACATGAGAATGTTTCAATAAAATCTCTGCTGACATATCAGTAATTTTGTAGGCACTATTACATACATTTTATTGAATAAAGCACTATTTGCAAGGTTTTAATTGAAACTTAAGTGTTATGGATGCCAAATAATTCTTATTAAATGGATCGCTCCAACTTTTTAAAAGCAATCCGTTTCATGTTGTGCAAAATTGTTTAAAAATGCATTATTTACTTTGGTACACATTTCTTGTACTAAAGCTATATGCGTTTAATTTGTTCTGTGTAATAGAAAATGTCTAACAATTCATACAATGAGAAGTTCATGTTGACCATGCCTGTGTGCGAAACGATCAAATTTAAAGGGTTAGTTCACCCAAAAATGAAAATAAAGTCATTAATTACTCACCCCCATGCTGTACCAACCCCGTAAGACCTTCGTTCGTCTTCGGAGCACAAATGAAGATATTTTTTATTAAATTTGAGAGCCGAATCACTACCACATAGGCTCCTAAGGGAATGACACTTGATGGCCCATAAAGTCAATGAAGAAAATGTTTAAATATTCCATGTGACTACAGTGGCTCAACTATATGTTTATCAAGCGACGCGAATACTTTTTGTGCGAAAAAACAAACAAAAATAACGACTTTATTCGACTACTCCTTTTCTTCCTTGTTGGCCTGAAACGAGACTTCCATACGATTTCCACGACGCATGCGCGAGAATTCCGATCTCCTTTAACTACTTCAGTTCAGTTCTCACGCATGCATCGTGGAAATCGTATGGAAGTCTCGTTTCAGGCCAACAAGGAAGAAAAGGAGTAGTCGAATAAAGTCGTTATTTTTGTTTGTTTTTTCGCACAAAAAGTATTCGCGTCGCTTGATAAACATATAGTTGAGCCACGGTAGTCACTTGGGATATTTAAACATTTTCTTCATTGACTTTCTGGGCCGTCAAGAGGCAGTCCCTTAGGAGCCAATGTGGTAGTTATACAGCTCTCAAATTTAATCAAAAATATCTTCATTTGTGTTCCGAAGACGAACGGGGTTGGTACAGCATGTGGGTGAGTAATTAATGACTTAATTTTCATTTTTGGGTGAACTAACCCTTTAAGTGTCTTGCTCAGGGACACATTGGCGTCTCACAGTGGATTCGAACCCGGGTCTCTCACACCAAAGGCATGTGTCTTATCCACTGCACCATCACCACCCATATATCCCAGAAATCATTTTACTCAAGAAACATATATTATTAGTAGAATTTAAAATAGCCAAAATAATGTTTAAAATAATAAATAATCAGAGACTGTGTTCGGAACCTGTTTCAAATGAAATCTACTCCTCATGAACTCAGAGGAACACTCATGTTCAATAAACCACAGATTAGAACAAATGTTAAACAGAGATGTCTGTCTGTTAAGGGGGTTAAAATGTGGAATAGTCTCGATGATGAACTGAAAACATGTAAATCTAAGGCAGCTTTGAGGAATTGTATATATATAAAAAAAATTACATTATACAAATCTTGTATCTTGTTTCTTTTAGTTATTATTTTCACAAAATGACTTACTGTACTGTGTGTTAAATAAATAAAATGTAAAAAGGATCGGTGCAATAAGCATAAGCTTCAGCTGACACCTTTTCGGTCAAGCATCTTTTCTTTTCTTTATGTTTTTCTTTATGTTTTTATTATTGTTTATATTGTATTTTCACTTTTGTTTCTATATTTGTTTGTAAATTTCTTTTTGAAGCTAAAAGAAGCTTATTTTTTGTCTAAAATAGTCATTTATTATTTGATGAAAATTAAGGTTTAAAACAACAGCATTTATTTAAAATAGAATATTTTGTAACAAATCTTACAGAGCCCAAACTTCTGATACATTGACGCCAGGCTCGGTAAATAACGACAGAATCTTAATTTCTGGCTGATATAACCCCGGTATAACCATGATAAAACACTGTAACAGCCTTGAGTTGTTTCTTTTGTTTGAATAAATTCCTCCGTTTCCAGTATGTACAGGATGGTGTTCATGTACCTTGGTAGCCAGCAAGCGTGTGAGGTAAATCTCAGACACCATCTTGCTCCCGCGGTCTCCCTCCCGCTGGTCTGCGTGCTCGTGGTTCTTCACCAGGTGCCAGAGTTTGGTGCCCGTCTCCTGGTCAGGGGTGATCATGGGAGCCCGGGAACGCAGGCTGTCTGGACTGCTAGACGTCCTCAGGAGGCTCTCTACGCCACAACGCCATTGAATCCATATTAGCAAATGTACTTCTTAATGCATTGCTTTTACATATCTTAGCCAGTACATTTAAACTCATTGTCTCTGAATCATAATATTTATCTTTTTAATGGCCGCCTCTCAATAACTAGCGAGCCGAATCAACGTTTACTGTCTAGAAGGGTAGACTCAAATGGATCCTCTTACAGTATGGGACTGATTTTATTGAGAGCGTGTCTAAGGTGTCCAAAACTTCTGTTCAGCAAGGCAGCTCACAAGGTTTTTTTTCACGGAAGAGCTCAAACAAACTGATATCCGCCAAGATTGGTTGGTGAAAAGATCTTAAATTCCCATTTGAGTCAAACACGCTGCATGTGGAGCTACACAAAATGCTGAAAGAATCCGTGATATATTAAACAAACATGGCTAAAGCCGAGGATCATGTGGCGTAAAGCGATCTGAGAGACTGTGGCTTACCGTATCGACTGAGAGAGCGAGTGAACGTGAAGGAGTTGGCGATGTTGTAAGCGGATACTTGCTTCTGAACCAACGCCACCAAAGACCCATCTGTCACCTAAGATGGAAAAAGGAGAACTATAAAAAAAAGCATCTCCCTTTTTTGTACAGCACGTGACAAGCATTTGTAAATTTGCATAACATAACGGAGCAGCTGCCAGGAAATGTTGTTCGACCTGGTAGTGCGCCAGTGTGTTCAATCTCTTCCAGTCGCTCTCGATCTTTGTGGTGACGTCTTCATCCTGGAGGATGATTCTAGTCAGTCGACCCTGTCGCCATTCTGTTGGAGGACAATGAATGCATTAGTCTGGGATGATGATGATGTTTCTGAAGTGTCGAAGGTAAAACTTCTGCTATGTTTTAGTCAACATGCAATAAATAGATAGATAGATAGATAGATAGATAGATAGATAGATAGATAGATAGATAGATAGATAGATAGATAGATAGATAGATAGATAGATAGATAGATAGATTGAATGAATGACAGATAGACAAATAGAATAATAGATAGACAGATAGAATGATAGATAAATAGAATGATAGATGGAACGATAAATAGATAGAACTATAGATAGATTGATTGAATGATAGATGGAACGATTAAACGATGGATAGATTGATTAAACGATTGAACAATAGATAAAATGATAGATAGAACATTAGATAGATAGGGCAGGCAGACAGATGGATAGAATTATAGAGAGATTGAATGATAGATAAAAAGATAGACAGATAGACAGAATGATAGATAGAAAGATATATATATAGATAGATATAGATAGAATGATAGATAGATAGACAGAACAATAGATGGATTGATTGAACGATCAATCAAAAAGACAGAAAAAAGATGATAGAATGATAGATAGATAGAAAGATATATATATATAATTATAGATACATAGAATGATAGATAGACAGGCAGACAGACAGATAAAATGATAGAGAGATAGAACGATATTTTGAATGATAGATAGATAGATAGATAGATAGATAGATAGATAGATAGATAGATAGATAGATAGATAGATAGATAGATAGATTGAATGAATGACAGATAGACAAATAGAATAATAGATAGACAGATAGAATAATAGATAGATAGATAGAATAATAGATAGACAGATAGAATAATAGATAGATAGAATGATAGATGGAGCGATAAATAGATAGACAGAACAATAGATAGATTGATTGAATGATAGATGGAACGATTGAACGATGGATAGATTGATTAAATGATTGAACAATAGATAAAATTATAGATAGAACATTAGATAGATAGGGCAGTCAGACAGATGGATAGAATGATAGAGAGATTGAATGGTAGATAAAAAGATAGACAGATAGACAGAATGATAGATAGAAAGATATATATACGGTATATATATATATATATATATAGATAGATAGAATGATAGATAGATAGACAGAACAATAGATGGATTGATTGAACGATCAATCAAAAAGATAGAAAAAAGATGATAGAATAATAGATAGATAGATAGATAGATAGATAGATAGATAGATAGATAGAAAGATATATATATATATATATATATATATATATAATTATAGATACATAGAATGATAGACAGGCAGACAGACAGATAAAATGATAGAGAGATAGAACGATATTTTGAATGATAGATAGATAGATAGATAGATAGATAGATAGATAGATAGATAGATAGATAGATAGATAGATATGATCCTAATAATACTCAGTTCTTACCCAGGTCCATGTCGTCGGCCTGCGGGCGCTGAGAGTACGGGATGCCCTTGTACACGGCATCTAGCAGCTTGTCCTTCACCTGAGTGATCGTGTCACAGTTTAGCACCTTAACAGGGATTTCTGTCCCGGCCTCTCCCTCCGGAGGAATACACATGAGCGTCTGAGAGAGCAACACAGATGCAGAACAATATTTAAGAAAACACAGCAATATTGATCGACAAGATGACCAGCAAAAACACAAAAACAAGTCTCCATTAAAATCTAATATGCAGACCGACTTACGAGGGTGCAGAAAGGTCAAGACACATTTTATTACACACACTGGGAGACTGGAGCTCGCTTTGGCCCGGCTCTGCCAGCCAATCAAAGATTGATCGAGATCCTGTTTCATGCTTCGGCCTGATTTATCATAATAGCCATCTCAACTTTAACTGTTATGTCAATGGTGAAATATTTATCCGCCAGCAAAGCGGTATTCAGAATATGTGAAACGCGCGGGTTTTGATAAAACGGTCACAGATCGATAAAAACAAACGGCCAGAAGTGATTGATCCGGCCACAAACACAAAGGATTCATATGGCATTTCTGAAGGTAAAAGATACTTCAAGCTGAAATGTGTCATCTTTTTGATATTAATATACTTTCTCCCATCCATTTAATATGCATGCAGAAAAGTGTAAACAATGCCTCT
Source organism: Pimephales promelas (assembly GCF_016745375.1). The sequence goes on along the minus strand of NW_024121099.1, from coordinate 12,418,439 downwards.
GTCTTGCTGTCTGTTTTAAGCAACCTGACCAAAACAGCAACAACATACTCAACCAATGCTGTGTAAATAAACAAATGAACGAAATAATACGTAAAAATTGACAGAATTTGACAAACGCTCAGAAATCACACAATGAATCGTAAAAAATAGGGCTGTCAAACAATTAATCGTATTCAAAATAAAAGTTTGTGTTTACATAATATATGTGGGTGCACTGTGTATAATTATGTTGTATATATATATATAAATACACACAAATGCTTGTATATATTTCAGAAATATTTTCATGTATATACTGCATATAAATTTATATATAATTTATATTATATATAAATATTTTATATATAAATGAATTTGTTTTCTTAAATATACATGCATGTGTGTATATTTAAATATAAACAAAATAATTATACACAGTGCACCCACATATATTATGTAAACAACACAAACTTTTATTTTGGATGCGATTCATCGCGATTAATCGTTTGACCAAGTAAAAAAGCAATGTTCTAATAAAACATGCTAACACCATGCCTGCTACATTTAGTGTATGAATGCATATCATTTTTGTACCATAATTACTATGGCAAAACCTTAATAAAGCTGGAAAACTTTCATCCAGCCATATAGCATTAGTAAAATAAATAAATAAATAACACAAGCTGTAGAATGTGTGCATCAGCTCATTTATGCAGCCAGTAGCATAAGCGAAACGAGACTCGTAAAAAAAAAAAAAAGCACTTACCAACACATACAAATAACAGCTTTATAAATGGGCAGTTGAGTTGCATTAAAGAGCCGAGCGTTTATTATGAAGCCGATGCTTTGATACATCTCCGTTCACACTGTGACAACAGTCCATATAAATGAATGAGAAGACCTTTTGTGCGCATGGCCCGCGTAAATCGTGTGATTAAAACAATGCAGCTGCCACTGGTGCGCGACTGAGCATCCGTAATCGCGGCTACTCGCTGATCATTAGCTCACGGCAATTCCTCCCTCCAGCCGCGGCTCACACGCGAGAGAGGTTTGTGATTAAAACCCAATTACACAGTAAATTACGGAATTCTCCCAGAGACGGAGCACAGCTATATTTAGGAGGACAGCCGACGCTGGTTTAGGAACCGGATTGGGTTGAAACTGGGAGCTTGGAGGGAATGAGGGTTTTATGAAAGCTTAACATGAAGATCCGTTCTCGTCTCTGGCTGTGTGTGTGTGAATATGAGAGTGTGGAAAGGTGACTTTAGTGTCCTTTAGCACGTTCATCACCCCGCTGAGCCGTTAATGGTTAAAGGAATTAAATACTGCATCAAAACTAGGGCTGTCAAACGATTAATCGTGATTAATCGCATCCAAAATAAAAGTTTGTATTTACATAATATATGTGGATGCACTGTGTATAATTATTTTATATTTATTTATATACACATGCATGTATATTTAAGAAAAAATATTATTTATATATAAAATATTTATATTATTAAAATATTTCAGTATATACATAAATATATGCATAACAACTTTTGATACATCAACTACCAATGACATTTAAATGAACTTTATGGGATATAAAAATTGATTGACTGATCTCATTAGACTGGACCAGCTGCGGGCACCAACTTCTAATCAGACGTTGGAATTAATTCAACCCTCACAGTGCATTATGGGATTGAATGAGTGCACTCGATAATGTCCACTACGGCTTTTAACACCACTACGAATGGCTGTTCCCTCAAAAATTGCCATTTTAAGGGTATAGGGGGCGATTTCGAACATAGACATGGTTTACGCAGATTTTCTTTTCGCTTGTTTTTGGATCCGGAGATGCTGGGCTCATCAACGGCAGGGAAAGAGTTAAAGGAGTAGCTCACTTTTAAAAAACTTTTGCTGATAATTTACTCACCCCCTTGTCATCCAAGATGTCCATGTCTTTCTTTCTTTAGTCGAAAAGAAATAATTTTTTTTGATGAAAACATTCCTGGATTTTCTCCATATAATGGACTTCAATGGGAACCAAACGGTTCAAGGTCCAAAAGACACTTTCAGTGCAAACTACAAACTGTTCAAAGGGCTTTAAACGATTCCAGACGATGAATAAGGGTCTTATCAAGCGAAACGATCGCTCATTTAATAAATAGATAACAAAGTTTACGTTTTATAAGCTCAAATGGTCGCCTTGCTCTGTTCGTGATTCTCCTGTTCAAACTCGTTCATCAAAATGAACAAATCTTTTTTCGAGTCTATTCATTCATTTCGTTCGTTGAATGAAAAACGATTTGTAAAAAAAGTATAAAACTTAAACTTTGTTATCTATTTATTAAATGAGCGATCGTTTCGCTTGATAAGACCCTTATTCATCGTCTGGAATCGTTTAAAGCCCTTTGAACAGTTTGCACTGAAACTGTCTTTTGGACCTTGAACCGTTTGGTTCCCATTGAAGTCCATTTTATGGAGAAAAATCCTGGAATGTTTCCATGAAAAACCTTAATTTCTTTTCGACTGAAGAAAGAATGACATGGACATCTTGGATGACATGGGGGTGAGTACATTATCAGCAAAAGTTTTTTTAAAAGTGAACTACTCCTTTAAGGTTCTCAGTTCCAAATCCCAGTTGTACACTGACGGCATCCCTCATCAGAGTCCCATCGGCCCCTCAGTCCCTTCTGAGATAAAACCGACTTAAAAGCTCAAATGCCAATCAGACTGATGATATCAGGCCAGGCGGGGTAAGTTATAAAATGACTTTGAGAGCAGGGTTTGTCAGAGGTGCAATAACAGGGACAAAAAAAGAATGAGCTGATGTATGTCTCGCCTCCCTTCATCTGACCTGATCAGAGCCTGTAATGACTGAAACAAATCGGAGAATTTATCCTGGCACTCGTAAAACAAACCCAAGGCTCAATAGACAGCAGCTGATCTCACATACACAAACACGACTACACAAAAAGAGCATATTTACACTCCGTCAGTGGCTCTGTGCCGACAGAGATCTGTGCATTGATTTTAAATGGAACAATACGAGTCGACCAATGAATGAGCTTTAATCTATGGCTGCTCAGTGGTAGTTACAGCTATAGGACAGCTCATCAATTCCACAGTATTCAGGATAGATCAGCTTAAGGGAATCGATATGTAGCACAGTTATTCAGCTGTCTTAGCTGTCAACCCTAAAGAGAGGCCTCTAGGGGCCGTCAGAAAAGGTCAGGCTCACCTGTGTGACACAGCGTTTATGTTGATATGTTCATTAGGAGTGTAAATATTTGCTCTTGTTTTGACACTTTTTGAATCATAAATAAGATTGTTCCAGTTCAATTCAATTCAATTCAATTTAGATTATTTGCCATCATCTCTAGCACACATTAGTGATGACTAAATTCACTTTTAGCATTTAATTTTTTTTTTATGAATGAATGAATAAGGGCATTATAAAGTGCTTTTGTATGTACAAATTCGAAATCCCTACGGAATCCCATTTTTTTTTTTCAAAATATATTTTTTTGATAAACATGAGTGATGATATAAAGAATGAATAAAGAGAGAATTAAATCTTTTTTTTTTTTTTTTAAAGCACTGTTTGACTGTTTATATATATTCAACCTGTTTCATAAAATGATTAGTCTTGTAAATACGGACAGAATACTAATATTAAATATGAATGTATATGTTCTTTGTACCAATATCTTGGACTTTCTAACATGTAGAAGACATGGTAAAGTGTGTATTAGTAATACTAATTTAAGTATTAATATTAATAGATATCATTTCTAGCTGGGACCATCTGAAGAGGTCAAATATTTGTAAGCATTTAGGTGTTTTTCAAGTGTGTATTTCGAGCTGAAATCAAACACTTGTTCTCTCCAATGAGTCTGGGACGGGAAGAGGGATTCTGGGATACATTAGAGAGCGTCACCATGGGGACACTGACCAGCTGCTTGTAGTCGATTTGCTGTCGGATGAGCTTGTCTTCGCTCAGGGAGTATCTGGCCTCTCCTGTGATGGCATCTATGGGACCTTTTTCCATCTGCTGTTTTATAGCACAGTAGAGCATAAACAGAGGCTCACCAGCACACTCCTGCAATGAGAGAGAGAGAGGTCATAATCAACACTTTCGTAGCATTTTATTTCCTCCCTAAAGTCCACTTATAATGTTAGTCAAGGTTTCTTGCACCAAAAGGTTTACAGTACATAATCCTTTCCCACTTTCACACTGACCCACAGAACTAAACATGCTGTTTTTGCAGCTGTATTTTAAGACGTCTTTATGTAAAGTAAATGACATCTGTTACGATTGGTACATTCTGGTTAATGGATTCTCACACACTTCCTCCATAAAAATGACAGAGCTAAATACAATATCCACTGCTGCACACATACACGTAAAGACAATATGTACTGCTGTTCAAGGATTTAGGTTTCGATATGATTTTTTGTAGAGAAATTAATGCTTTTTTTTTCAGAAAGGACACATTAAATTGATCAAAAGTACAGTAAAGACATTTATATGGTAACAAAAGTATCCTAAAAAATGTAAAAGGCTTTTCACAAAAAAATTAATTCAGCCCTGATAATAATTATAAATGTTTCTTGATCTGGAAATCAGTATATTAGAATGATTGCTGAAGGATCATGAGACACTGAAGACTGGAGTAATGATTAATTTTTTATAATATATGGGGCTGTCAAACGATTAATTGCATCCAAAATAAAAGTTTGTGTTTACATAATATATGTGGGTGCACTGTGTATAATTATTTTGTATATATATAAATACACACACATGCATGTATATTTAAGAAAAAAATATTATTTATATATAAAATATTTAGATTTATATATAATATAAATTATATATAAATCTATATACAGTTTATACATGAAAATATTTCTTAAATATATACAAGCATGTGTGTGTATTTATTTATATATAAAAATAATTATACAAAGTGCACATATATTATATAAACACAAACTTTTATTTTGGATGCTAATATATATATATATATATATATATATATATATAAACAGTTCTTTTAAATAGTAATAATGTTTCGCAATATTACGTTTTTTATTGTTTTTTTATTTGATCAAATAAATGCAGCCTCGTGAGCATAAGAGACTTCTTTCAAAACATAAAAAAAAAATCTTACAACCCCAAACTTTTGAATGGTAGTGTTCACTTGGATAGAAAAAAAAAACTAGAGATCTCAAACCCATTATATTCACTACATGAAATCACAAAAACACATAACATCAAATGTTAATAATCATGAATAAACACGCAAAACATCGAATATATAACAAATCCCATTCAAAACAGTGCTTAAATTTCAGAAGCGTGTTGTGAACTAAGGCTGCACGATATATATTAAAAAGAACTCGATATCTCTATGACAAATCACCCCACTCATTCTAGAAAGAATAATTATTTTCCATATACACCCAGTCAAGTCATCTGGTGAACACTCTTCAAATAGCAGAAAAGTAAATATCGCAATGTCAGTTTTTTTCCCTATTCTAGTCATTCTATTTAGTAAATCAGTGCTTTACTTTCCAATTTCCATTATGTCTCATTTAAAACCTTTTACCTCTAAAGAACATACTAAAGAACATCCTGTGCAAAAATACCACAGACCATCAATTCAATAAAATCACAGCGAGCTGTAATTTTCAACACACTTCGAAAATGCATAATTGCACCTTTAAATACAGAGGAAAACGCAATGAAAGGAGAGACAAAAAAAGACATTCTGACCAAAAGCACAAAAAAAAGAGAGGAATAAGAATGAGAAAGAAAGCGCGGCCGTGAGAAGGAGAGACATGGCCAATCACGGTTCTTTTCAGATGGCATTTGTGAAGTGTGGAGAAGTCTCCAATTACCCACTTAAAAACGTTTGATGACTAAACAGCGATACTGAGGGGAGGCTATTATTTAGTTCTTAGTCGAGATCAGCTTGACATTATTAATTACAGCATGACATCCTGAATCACACTCTTCTAACGCAGACGGAGAGGGTTACCCAGCATCCATTGCACGCCTAACAGCAAGTAATTCTAAACAACCAGCCTTCGAACTCCATGTCAAATGCATTTAGTCCTAGTACTGTATATACATCAAATCCGCATCTTTTTATTTGCTTTCAGAGGCTGTCTGCGTCCTGGCTCCGTCTGCTTTTCATAGTCTGGCTGTCAGACCCTGTTATGACACAACAGATGTGCGTCACATGATCCGCGCCATGATTCACTCGTTAACGGACACATTCGAACGCTGAATTCACGCAGTTTAACATTATGCAGATGACATGAACTGACAGCATAAGAGGAAGCCTTAAAAGTATGTTAACAAATATTGATGTTACCCTTGTAACAAATATTAATGATAGTTTGCACACCCTCATGTGGTACCAAACCTGCACAACGGACTGTCAAGCTAATAAAATGAAAATAAACTTTGCTAAAAAATAAATAAATAAAAAATTAATCCAAGCAACAGTTTGCTATTTAAGTCTATTTAAAGGAGTAGTTCACTTTAAAAAACAAAAACAAAAAACTTTTGCTGATAATTTACTCACCCCCATGTCATCCAAGATGTCCATGTCTTTCTCTCTTCAGTCGAAAATAAATTAAGGTTTTTGATGAAAACATTCCAGGACTTTTCTCCATATAATAATGGACCTTACTGGTAACCAAACGGTAACCAACTGGTAACCAAACGGTTCAAGGCCCTCCCGCGTTCGTGACTCCCCTGTTCGAACTCGTTCATCAAAATGAACAAATCTTTTTTTTGAGTCATTTGGTTCATTCGGGACTACAGTTGAAAATTAGCCTTTATGCTATAACCTGGCTCATTTACAGTCTTTATAGAAATGTTAGCCTGTCCATTAATGTGCACTGTCCCGATTAAATAAATAAATAAATAAATAAATTCAACGAACGAAATTAATGAATTGACTCGGATGAACTCCTTATAAAACTTAAACGTTGTTATTTTTTTTTTTTTTAAATGACCGATCGTTTCGCTTGATAAGACCCTTATTCATTGTCTGGTGTCGTTTAAAGCCCTTTGAACAGTTTGTAGTTTGCACTGAAACTGTCTTTTGGACCTTGAACCGTTTGGTTCCCAGTAAAGTGCATTATATGGAGAAAAATCCTGGAATGTTTTTTTCGACTGAAGAAAGAAAGACATGGACATCTTGGATGACATGGGGGTGAGTAAATTATCAGCAAAAGTTTTTTTTTTACTATAAGTCGAGAATACAATGCTTACCTGGATTATAGTTTTATGGAGATTTATTTATTGATTGATTGTATTATATTTTATTTGAAATGTTTATGACATTTAATTCCTGGATGAATTAATCCTTTAAACATTTATACTGTATTAAACAGATGTGAATGCTTTGGCTCACAATATTTATGAAATGCATTACAAGTACACATCCAGGCAGTGCAATAGAGCCATACCGAGGAGGCAGTTCATGGTAATTACTTCTAGAGGCCTGTATAGTGGCCAAAACACTTTAACATCTGCACTGATGGGACGTAAAGATACTAGGCGGCCGGCCAGCGCTACATTCCACAGGGCAATTCCAGCCCTGAATGCACAAAGGGCCTGATGTTAGCGCTAATAGCCATCTCAATCAGCTTTAGCTTAATACAGCGGCCATCTTGGTGAACTCTGGAACACCTGACAGGATGTGGGATTGAGCGAGTGCCCTCATGACCTTGACAGGCCTGATTTCAGGGTTGGGTGGAAGCCGTGGCATTCCTGAGTCGCTATCTGGAGCGTAGGCGTTAGCGAGATTTATTTAGCGGGCTTTGCGATGAGTCAGCCTGTCAAAAACGTCAGCGCGCCAAAATCTTGTCGCAAACAAGATGCTAGTTAGCCAGAGAGACTTCACATAACCCATTATTAAAATTGTTTGAATGCTAATGGTAGAAAACGGGTCACAAACCTTGAGGAAGCGGTGCAGGAGGAACGTGAACCAGTTGGTGAGCATCTTCTCAGCCACAGATTCAGTCCTGCAAAGACAATAATAAATGCCATAAATGCAAATGATGCTTTGTGGTTGCTAGTGTGTTCTAAATGGTTGCTAAGGTGGTTGTTATGAGCGGTTCTACAATGCTGCTAAGTGTTCTAGCTCATTGTTAGGGCAATTCTAGATGGGCGCTAATGTGTTCTCGGTGGCTGCTAGGCCATTGATATGCAGTTGCTAAGGTATTCTGCGGCATTGGTAAGGCCTTTGCTGTTGATAATTTTTTTCTGGGTGTTTTTTGCATGCTGCTTAAGTGGTATGATGTGTTATGAATGGTTGCTAGGGCATTACTATGCAGTTGCTATGATGTTATGGATAGTTATTAGGGCATTGCTATGCAATTGTTAAAGGGTTCTATGGGTTTTAGGTCATTGTCACGTGGTTGCTAAGATGGTCTGGGGGTTGTCAGGGCACTGCAATGTAGTTGCTATGGGGTTCTGGCTCTTTTCTAGGGGTTGCTAGGGCATTGCTAGGTGTTTTCTAAGATTTTCTGGGGGATTGATAGAGCCTTACTATGTTAGGGAATTCTGAGTTGTTTTTTCATGCTGCTTTGTGGTTGTTAAAGTGTTGAAGGTGGTTGCTAGGGTGTTGCTATACAGTTGCTAATGTGTTCTAGTGGGTTGGTAGGGAATTGCTATGTGTTGTGGGGTTGCCAGGGCATTGTTAGGTGATTGCTAAGATGTTCTGGAGAGTAGTTATGACGCTGCTATGTTGTTGCTAAGCTTTTCTGGTTGTTCTCTAGGGGATTGCTATGCAGTTGCTAAGGTGTTCCAGGGGGTTTCGATAGATTTGCTAGGTGTTTGCCAGAAATTTCTGGGGGATTGATAGGCCCTTACTATGTCAGGGTGTTCTGAGTGGGTTTACCATGCAACTAAGTGGTCTTTAAAGTGTTCAAGGTGGTTGCTAGGGTGTTGCTATGCAGTTACTAAGGTGTTCTAGGGGGGGGGGGGGGGATTAATATGGCCTTACTATGTTAGGGTGTTCTGAGTGGTTTTATCATTCAGCTATATGGTCGCTAAAGTGTTCTCGGTGGTTGCTGGTATGTTGCTATGAAGTTGCTAAGGCGTTGCTATGTGAGTGGCCATTTGATAATTATATAATGAAGAGTGGTTGCTAAGTGCATAACATTTTTTCACAAATGTGATGATGAATCCTCAAGTAACTTTGGAGGATATTTGGGTTGGTCATGTTCCACAATATGAGGCAGCTCTCACCGTCTAAGCAGCAGTTTAGGGTGGTTACGGTTCTCCAGGTTCTTTTCGATCAGGTCGGCCAGAAGCTGTTTGAGAACCACAGTGGCGTACTCCATCCGTCCCTGCAGCGCCGCCATAAGGAGGGAGGCAACGTTGCCACGATCCCGCATGGAGAAGGACCTTTGAGCCTCCAGCGTGTGGATGAAGGTCAGCAGGAACATCTTGTTGTGCAGCAGTTGACTGAACAAGCGCAGAGACTTCTCCACATTAGCTGGAGACTGAGAGGAGAGGGAGCATGTGATTAGACGAAAGAAAAAGCCGGAGAACAAAAACAGAAATGGAAAAGGCAGACAGGAAGGAGATGAGAGAAACATGGGCAACAACAATTGTTCCCTGAATGCATACTTGGAAAAAAGCTCAGCTGCAGTGAGATTTAATTGTTCTTTGCTGACTATTTTCAAAACATTTTTTTGGTAAGGCACGTCTCTAGACGGCTATTCCACCAGGGCCTCGCAGGGCTGCTGATTTCATTCTGCCTAAGGTTTTAATTAAAAAGCACGCTGAAAGAGGGGCGTTCGCTCTGAAGCTCACTACTGAGACAGCAGTAGCACAGCTTCAGAGCTTAGGGGATCTTTTTAAAGCACATCTAGGGTTTTTTTTTTTGCTTTCTTTTTTTGGCAGAAGGATGAAAAGAAAATGGTCTATGAGTTGTGGCAACCTACTTATCGGCACTTGCGAGTGACAGACGACACATGGGGACAGAGAAATTGAACCAGGATGTTTTAAAAGTTCCCTTACGTCCAGCTCCTTTAGAACCGGGTGTTCTTCGATGCCAGGGAACATCACTCTCATGGTGTAGGTGCGATACTCCAAGAAAGGGATCTTCACACCGTCCATGTCGTTCGTCAGCTCTTGGATGTCTGTCTGCAGCTCAGCGAATGCTGAGAAGAATAAAGAACAGAGATAGTCCGTGAGCCAGGAAGGTTGATCGTTACCATCAGGGGGACAAATGCAATAATTGTTTTTTGGCAAGGTATATACACCAGATTTCAAAAACGGAAATTATTTTAGGTGCTTAGTAACTTCATGAGCTGGATAAAAGAGATTTCGCTACCACTCCTGCACTGCTATGGAGATTTTTCTACTACTAGGGGTGTATACCTTGCCAAAAATCACTATGAGACTTTATCCCCCCTGATGATACCGATGGACCAAATTTGGGGCGCTGGCTCATGGATTAAGATATGCATCCATCAGATTGAAGAACACCTCAAAATCTTTGAAACACAGATATACTAGAGGCCCGATTAGAGATTACTGGCATTGGCAACTATAGCAGAAACATTTATGAACTTAAGACTCCAGTCAGTCAATTTAATGAACAATGACACAGAACCATTTACATTTATTGAAGAGTTCAAATCAACAAAACAAGAATTTCATTTAATGGGTTTGCTTTGTAAATTTTCAGTGCAGCTGCTTGTTTTGTTGATGTTGATCATAGACTCTTTTCCTGTCTAATTGGGCAGTTTTTACATCCATCACGGAATCAGGCTTGCGAGATTAAATGATCCATTACTGATTGAAAGTATGAAAACTGAAGTCATTTTTCTGTAATTGGGTTTTAGTGCACAATACAATTGTCTGTTCTTAATTTACATGTACTTGAGTACTATGCAAGTACGTGTTCAAATTTTTCATGTTTTCAAATTTTGTATATTGTAAAACTATGTACAAAACATGTATATAAAAAAATTGTTATATACAGAATGCATGGCTATATATATATATATATATATATATTTTTTTTTTTTTTTTTTAAGGTTTTTTATAGGTTAAATAAGTGTTTCAGTCGCCTCTCTGGGAAATTATGCCTACTGACAAATGACACAATAATGACTTTATTTTTTAAACCAAAATGAAAAGTTGCATATTTTCCAGTATCTCGTGGCATTGCATTAACAAATGCAAATGCAGGCTCTTTTCTAGGGCATTGCTTGTTCTAGGGGTTGCTAGGGCATTGCTAGGTGTTTTCTAAGATTTTCTGGGGGGATTGATAGGGCCTTACTATGTTAGGGAATTCTGAGTTGTTTTATCATGCTGCTTTGTGGTTGTTAAAGTGTTGAAGGTGGTTGCTAGGGTGTTGCTATACAGTTGCTAAGGTGTTCTAGTTGGTTGGTAGGGAATTGCAATGTGTTGTGGGGTTGCCAGTGCATTGTTAGGTGGTTGCTAAGATGTTCTGGGGAGTTGTTAGGGCGGTGCTATGCAGTTGCTAAGGTGTTCCAGGGGGTTTCGATAGATTTGCTAGGTGTTTGCCAAACATTTCTGGGGGATTGATGGGGCCTCAGGGTGTTTACTATGTGGGTTTACCATGCTACTAAGTGGTTGTTAAATTGTTCAAGGTGGTTGCTAGGGTGTTGCTATGCAGTTTCTAAGGTGTTCTGAGGGTTCAGTCACCTCTCTGAGAAAGTATGCCTACTGACAAATGACACAATAATGATTTTATATTCCAGTATCTCATGACATTCTTTTAACAAATGCAGAAATAACAGCGCACCATGCCTGCCTGAGCTACAGATCCTTTTAAAACTGTAAATAAAACCGGAATCAAAGGATGAGGCCATAATGACGTCATCATGACCCAGTTCAATCCTTTCACAAAGACTGCAAACAACTCTGCAAGAATCCAGGCTACTGCAGTGTGAGAGCGCCTCCGACTCAGGGGCCCACGGGACACCTCGCGCACAATAAAATAATACATCACAGCTCCATTTGATTTATCCTACGGGTTAAAACCATTAGTAGCTAATTAAAACACTCCACACGCCTGTCAGAAACAACTTGGCACGGGATATAGGCAGCGCAGATGCTGAGGTAACCAAAAATCCTACCTTCCTTGCACTCCAGGGCGACACGGGACTCCAGATTGTCCATTTGCAACTGCAGGCGTTTGAGTGTGCGGTCGGCGTCCCGCGTCTTGCGCTTGTAGGCGATGAGCACAGCGATGATGGCGATGAGGAGGACGCCTCCGCCCGCTCCAATCCCGATGATGGCGGGAAGCGTGAGAGTGCTGTCGGAATAGATGTGAAGCGTTCCGGGAGAATATTCCAAGCCGCCCACGAGGATCTACATGGACAGACAAAGGGAACTATTAGAAGTCAAAGTATGGGGCAGGGCTCAATGCTAAGGATTTGTTCTACTTGCCCAGTGGTTCACATTGCCCTACCAAAAATTTCACAAACTGATTAAACAATTCTAATCGTTCACGCCAGTCATTATTGTGAGCCCTGATGGGGTAACGGGTTGAGCACAAGCCCTTCAATCTAACCACCCCGCCGACATTGGTGGGTCATAATGAGGGCTTTTGATTGGCTGAGGGTACTCACACTGTTTCATCTAGAACGAAATCAGCTTGCAATTGGAATTACCACAGAATTATGCACTTGTTTGACACGCTCACGTCGCGTTCCTCACAATCGTTGCCGCCTCCGTTAGACACCGTGACCACTAATCCACATTAAATTACTTCAAAAAGTCACTTTGGTACAGGTGTTGAAGGCAATTAGGCCCAAATCAGCAGGTAATAGTCTAGTTAGAGATTCGGGTCCGACCGAGGCGTGGTACCGGGAGCTCAGCCTTGCACTATTCGAGGACCAATTAAACGCGGCATCCAGCCATCTTTCCTAACGAGTTTCACCTTTCCGCGATCGCTCGGGCCCCGCGTGGCTGCATGAATTATTGAAACTTGGTGATAGAGGGGAACAAAGTGAATCCTGGAGCGCTGTCGATATGTGTCAAGTCATTAGTTGAGTGATCCTGGCACTCTCAATCCCACTCTCTCTCTCACACTCTTTTTTCCTTTTTCTATGGGTGTTTTTCCACATTATGGATTCACAAACTAGAACTTAACTGAATAATCAGCTCTTTGATATACAGCACGTACTCTTTGTTTCCACAGATCTCATGCTAATCAATTAAATGGAGGGTGTTGGACCGAATACCGTTTATCGAGATGTATGGTTTCACCAGTTCATGCCACAGTAGAGACTCCTGGATTTTATTAGAATTGATCAGTTGAGATGCTATTGATAAGTTCTGAAAGTAATTACTCTAACAAAGTTTGCTTTCATGAAATGGTATAGGGAAAAAAAATCAAGTGATTTAAAGGGATAGTTCACTTTGAAATTAATTTTTTATATGTTTTATCTTACCTCGAGGGCATCCAAGATGTAGGTGTCTTTGTTTCCACAGTATTTTCCATTTTAAAATTTTTCAGTCAAACTGTTGTTGTCTATCAGTCATACACTGGAGGCTAATGGGGTCCACCAAAGAGCATGCACAGAGAAGTCCAAATTAAACATGATTTAATGACTCGTAAATGTAAGTACACATTGATGGCCTAAGACACGAAACGACAGTATTTATATTGTTTTTTCCTCGTGTAATCACAGTGACGTCCAAGTGATCTGAATCAGTTGTGCAATGTCCAACTTAACCGAACTGAATCAGTTCAATGTTACGTCGGAAGTGATCGCTTGCGTGTGACGTCACTCAATATTTACACGGAGATTTCGGAAGTTTTACCTTTTACTAAACATATTTAGATATACCGAAATCGTCTTCCATTGCGGTTTCCCGTATATCTAAATATGTTTAGTGAAAGGTAAAACTTCCGAAATCTCTGTATAAACAAAGAGTGACGTAGGCGTGCAAGCGATGCGCAGACCGAAGCGCCCGTGCCGTCAGATCATTTTGTCATGGCTGTGATTACAAGAGGTAAAAACGATATAAATATTGTTCGTTTTCTCACACAAAACGCTCGTTTCGTGTCTTAGGCCATCAATGTGTACTTACATTTATGAGTCATTAAATCATGTTTAATTTTGACTTCTCTGTGCATGCTCTTTGGTGGACCCCCTTAGCCTCCAGTGTATGACTGATAGACAACAACGGTTTGACTGAAAAATGTCAAAATTGAAAATACTGTGGAAACAAAGACACCTACATCTTGGATGCCCTTGAGGTAAGCTAAAACATATCAAAAATTCATTTCAAAGTGAACTATCCCTTTAATAAAATCAAATAAAACTAGATACCCATGCAAAGGTCAGGGCATGATATTGTCTTGGTGTGAATCTTTGGGTTAGCAGCAAATTATACAGTATATATAGAAATGAAGATTATTGATGCAAATAAATTGACACCTCTAATTCAAAAGCCACATGACTTGAGACATTATTCATGCCCAAACAGTGCCGAATGTGCTATTTAAATAAGTAGGATTAGGTGTTTGTTAAAATGACTAACAGCAAATATGAGCAATAATAATAATAGTGATGATTTCCTGGGCAACCACTAAGGAAAGCCGTTATTATCAATAAAGGGGCTGAACTTGTCTCAAATGCTCTTTCTAAGCATATATCAGGGCTCATGAAGGTCATGAAGGATTCCTGTCTCCTGTTTGTAATAATTGTTTGAGCTGCCAGGAGAGCAGATAGCCAGATTACGTGGGAAATTGCTTGTATCAGCTCGCCCTATAATCCTAATAAGGACTTAATGTACGGCGAGCCACTTCCAGTTGACCTTTCTGTTTTCTGTTTTAGCATTGAAGTAAAAGATGGCCATGCAGCAGTGGCTTATAACGAGATTAATTAAATCAGACGCACAATGCCTGAGACCATGCAAACCAAACATTCAGCATTTTCACCATCTTATACCCATCCATTCATTTTCTGCCACCTTTATTGGTTGATATACAATAACCACAGAGTCGTAAATTCTCAGTCAGTGCATTGAGAGGTGAGCGTGTTTTGCTCTCCGGCAGCGAGAGAAGCCCGTTATAGATTAGGTTTTCATAATGCATGATGGGAAAATGTCATGGCAGCAGGATCCTCACCATTACTCGCTGTTCTCCGGTCAGATCGGGTGAATCGCAGAGCAGCTGAGATTCAGAGACTGTTAACAGACAGGGTGTTTCTCCAATCATCACGCTGTAATTCAGCCGGGCGTTACCGGGAGCAGGAGGGATGAGGTTCTTGCCCTGTTTACAGATGATGACACAGAAAATTAAATTCACTAAAAAGAGAGAGCAGTCTCATTTTTCATTTGATGTTGATAGTTACAAACTCTTTTTGCACGTGCTACACAAAAACAAATGTGCTTGTCTATTTAAACTGTGGAACAACTTGGACTACGAACTGAAGTGCTGCAGGAAAAATACAGGAATGTTACAAGAAAAAAGATGATAAACATGCTTAAAATGATGATAATTAAGCTTAAAAATAGGTATTCCTGAAAGTGTTGATCCATTCATAAATAGGCTGTTTTTGGTTTTCTTCTGTTTCTTTTATGTGCACAAATAAGCGACACGTACTAAAAGATTGTCTTCTTCCTGTTCTTTTTTTTCCCGTTCATTCATGTTATGAATGAATGATTAAACATTTATGTTTGATGTTTTTTATGTTTTTTAGACACACACACACACACTTAATTGAATTTAAAATTAAATTCAATTAAAATTGTCATTTAAATATGTATATATAACAATACTAATCAATAATTTTGCATTAGGAGTGAATGGAAAAGCGTAGCATCAGACACTAGTCCAAATCAGATGAATGAATAAATTGGAATAAAAAAAAATCTGCACGCAAAAATAAGGCCAAAAAATCTTCCTATTTTTTTTTTTTTGTCATTTTTGAATTTGCCATTGTGCCAAAAAAAAAAAGTATCTGATTTCAGAGCAAGAAATTATTACATTAAAGGAGTATTTCACTTTTGAAAAAACTTTTGCTGATAATTTACTCACCCTCATGTCATCCAAGATGTCCATGTCTTTCTTTCTTCAGTCGAAAAAGAAATTAAGGTTTTTGATGAAAACATTCCAGTATTTTTCTCCATATAATGGACTTTACTGGTAACCAAACGGTTCAAGGTCCAAAAGACAGTTTCAGAGCAAACTGCACGAATCAAAATGAACAAATCTTTCTTCGAGTCATTTGGTTCATTCAACGAACGAAATAAACGAATTGACTCGGAAAAAGATTTGTTCGTTTTGATGAACGGGTTCGAACAGGAGAGTCACGAACAGAGCAAGGTGACCATTTGAGCTTATAAAACTTTAACTTTGTTATCTATTTATTAAATGAGCGACCGTTTCGCTTGATAAGACCCTTATTCATCATCTGGAATCGTTTAAAGCCCTTTGAACAGTTTGCACTGAAACTGTCTTTTGGACCTTGAACCGTTTGGTTCCCAGTAAAGTCCATTATATGGAGAAAAATGCTGGAATGTTTTCATCAAAAACCTTCATTTCTTTTCGACTGAAGAAAGAAAGACATGGATATCTTGGATGACATGGGGTGAGTAAATTATCAGCAAAAGTTTTTTTAAAAAGTGATCTACTCCTTTAAATTCACTCAAATGCAATTGGGAAAAATGTAAATTATTGACGATGAGATTATGACAAAAAGTCATGCCTTCAAGATGATGGGTGATCCTGGCTTGACCTCCAGAATCCCAGCATTCCCAAGAGGGTCAAAGGTTGGGTTAGGATAGTACGTGAAAGGGGTTCCATTGAGGATGAGGAGGGCGGATACATGGTCCAGGATGAAGCCGAACTCATCCGGGTGAACTCCACTCTCTGGAGCCTGACGTTTAGTGTAGATGATGCCCGGAGCCAAGCAAGTCATCACAGATTCATTCACCACCACACAAACCTGCAGAGGAACATTCAGACATTATGTAGCAGAAGTATTATCACACAAACAACAGGCTGTCCGTAATGATGGTTGGGGCAGAGAGGAGAAGGACAGCTGGTCAGGAACTCACATTTGTGGTCTCCACTCCTCCATATTTGGCTCTGACTTTAGGTTCCTGAATGGTTAGCAGATTGGTTCCTGTGACTGTGAGGGTGGTGCTGCCACTATCAAAACATACAAGCAATGCTCGTTTCATTTAGGCTCTGGTAAATGCATTGCAACAAATTTTCATCCAAGATAATGGGCTGAATCGAAATTAAAAATAAAATATTTCACTCAAACTATGTCAATACTTGAGCTTGCTATGCACTCTCTACGCTAATTAGACAACTGAGTCGTTGGCATATGCTAAACCACTATTGGAAACTGCTGTGAGCGAGTTTCTGTTCTGTGAGTGTTTCAGTTCATATATTTATGAGATTCCATTAGGCTTAATTTTTGAAGTTAGCAAGACATATTAGCCCTGTGTCGACAGCAGACAGTGAGGTGTCTCACTAGGGTCTGGAGCAGAGCCATTGAGTGTGTGTGAGATTGTGTTAACGTACTTGATAATGCTCCAGTTGGGCTCTACGCTGAAAATGGTTGGATCTTCTGTGTAAATGTAACGTGTTTCGCTGGTGACCTCTGCCTTGTCAATGAACAGCTTGACAGATGAAGCCCCAGAGCCCGATGCTGACGGTGGCGTCACACACACTATCTCACGCACTGTTCTCCTGTCAGAACAAAGCAAAATGATACAAAACCAGAAATATTTGAAGCAATTTTCAGAATTTTGACCGTTATTTTTTTTTTCAAATTTGAAAAATGAATCAAAACCCAACTGCATAAACAGCTTAAACAAGCCTACAGTGGTCTTGTCTGGCTTTAAAATGGTTTATTTGGTCGGCCAGGATGGCCAATCTGGGGTTTAGCTGGTCAGCCATCTGGTCTCCCAGTTGAAAGGAACAGAAATCCCCTCTAAACCATCAAAACAGACCAGACAAACCAACTTGACCATGCTGACCACCTTCGATTTAAGTGTTAAGCTGTTTTAACAGGCTTCCTGTATGTGTTTTGGATGCAGGGCTGAACATCACATATATACTGTATGTGTGTGTGTGTGTATACTTATATATATATATATATATATATATATATATATTAGAGCTGTCAAATGATTAATCGCGATTAATCGCATCCAAAATAAAAGTTTGTGTTTACATAATATATGTGGGTGCACTGTGTATAATTATTTTATATATATAAATACACACACATGCATGTATATTTAAGAAAAAAAATATTATTTATATATAAAATATTTATATTTATATATAATATAAATTATATATAAATCTATATACAGTATATACATGAAAATATTTCTTAAATGTATACAAGCATGTGTGTGTATTTATATATTTAAAATAATTATACACAGTGCACCCACATATATTATGTAAACACAAACTTTTATTTTGGATGCGATTAATCGCGATTAATCATTTGACAGCCCTAATATATATATATATATATATATATATATATAATTAATTATTTTATTTATTTTAAATTGATATTTTAAGAATATTAAATTTAATATGAAATGAAATTAGTTTCAAAATTACATATCTATATATAATTTTGAAAATAATTTCATATATATATATATATATGAAATTATTTTCAAAATTATATATATATATATATATATATATATATATATATATATGCATGTAATTTTGAAACTAATTTCATTTCATATTAAATTTAATATTCTTAAAATATCAATTTAAAATAAATAAAATAATTAATTATATATATATACACACACACACACACACACACACACACACACACACACACACACACACACACACACACACACACACACATATATATATATATATATATACTCTAAAAAATTCTGGGTTGTTTCAACCCAAATTAGGGTCAAATATGGACAAACCCAAATGTTGGGTTAAAAATGTCATTTAAAAATTGAAAGTGAAAGTTGAAGTTGGGTTAATTTTTTTAATTACATTTTTAACCCAACATTTGGGTTTATCCATATTTGGGTGAAAACAACCCAGCATTGTTTAGAGTGTATACACATATGAAGAGTTCAGATGCAAAAGCCTCTAAGTGCCATTTGAAATTTTCTTCTAAAATGATAATTTTTATCAAGCTTGTATATTTAAGTTCAGTAATTTCACTTAAATAGCAATGATAATTACCTATTAATTGTTATTTAAGTGAAATTACTGAACTGAAATATAGAAGTTTGATAAAAATCATCATTAAAGAAGAAAATTTCAAATGGCATTTAGAGGCTTTTGCATCTGAACTCTTCATATATATATTTCAATACTTTTTAACTTTTTTTTTTTTTTTTTTTTTCACACGGCTAAACCAGTCTAGTCTAGCATGGAAATACATGCTTGTCTTTTTTCCTTCCTGGCCAGGAACTGACAGCATTATACAATTTATGTCTTCTAAGCAGATGTTAGTGCAGTTTAATCACCACACAGTGCACTAACAATCAGAAATAGTAATGCATCAAGTTTCTTGGCACATGAGCATGTGGATGGATGTATTTGGGGACAGCCATGCACGCTCATTTAATTTCATGTGGAAATGACACATCTCGCTTCCTCCGAAGTCCAACTGCATCCCGCAGATGTTCGAGAGACGCAGATGTGATCCGTGCTGGAAGATTCGGTTAAGATCGGACAGAAAAGCTGCTCACCTGACAAACAGACACTCTTCCTGGGCCAAAAGCACGGTCACGGCGCTCCCGGCGTCCAGATGTCGGCCTGAGATAGTCAGCCTGGTCCCGCCGGACACGGGGCCTTTCTCCGGCCGCACCCGGTTGAAACCCGGAGTCTAGCGGGACGAGAGAAAGGACGGTAACTTCCGAACAGATGGAGCTTGCTGCAGCGTGATACAGACGCTCAAGCGTGCACTTGTTCTCCCCATTCTGGTACTACACGAAAAGATTACACTCATCACTGTAATAGAAATGTCCTGTTTGCTCTCGCTCCGTGCAGGGCTCGTTTGTTTCGGCGCAGGGCCTGTCAGGCCGTCCTCTCGCAGTAATTAGTTGCATACCTGTGTAATTGGTCGGAGTGCGTGTTTTCATTTGCTTTACCCTTCTGCACGACTGAAGCTGCCTGGACGCTATTGATTAGATGTTGAGGGAATCCAGTCAGGGTCATCCATTTATATACGTGTGTGTGTGTGTGTGTGTGTGTGTACGTACAGCTCCTGGGCTCGGGATAATAGACTAATGCCCTATTCCTGCTGGGCACCACTTAAACCTCTGCGGGGAGAAGGGGGTAATTGTGTAATTCTTTACATCCCCCTTCCCTTCAACTACATTATCACATGGGCTCCACCAGTTGATTTGATTGGCTAACAGGATGTAGGAAAGGGGAATCCTAACGATTCATCGGTTTCAAGTGCAAAATCGGATTGGCTGAGTCTCAAAGGATGGATACACATTGATCAGCCGCTCGTAAATCACCACAAACAAAATGTTAGCAGCGATAAGGGAATCGACACAAAAAGAATGATTAAAATATAATAGCTACATCCAAAATCGAAGGCACTTGCCTCACTGGCTAGTCTAAGCCGCCTGGAAACTGCTTTAAAATGCACCATAATGCCACATTTAATATTCTAGAACAAGTTTGAGTGTTTAATAATTACAATGCTTCTTTTTTGGGGGGCAAAAGTTGAATAATACGTATAAATAAAGTTTATATAATATATAATATGTATAATTTATAATATATGATATATATAATATGAAAAATTCTAATTCAATTTCAGAAAAGACAGGCATATTAATAATTAAATATTATTACGATTATAAATAAATAAATGCATGAATAATAAATAAAATATTGCATTATTTTAACATATAACTTATTTTTTCAATTCCATTTCAACTAAGAAAGAAGCACTATAGTCATTAAATATTCAAACTAAATAAACACAAACGAACATTAACCGACTTTTTCTAACCGCTACAGCATTTATTCTGTCGACCAATCATTGAACTGCGCATCCAGGATTTGTCTTGACGCCTTCCACCATCCACTGCCTTATCCGACAATATTTTGCAAGTTTCGCCAGACACAGCCAATATGTCTTAAAAAGTAGAGGTCGTACCACAAAAGAGTACATCTGAGATGACTGGGTGCGATATTCGGCACTGCAGTCACCGATGCACAGCTCCACCGGACCACCAGGGGGACTCGACATCAGAGATTCTTCCATATCACACACAATCCTGCAAGTCAAGAACACAGAAATCACTCCTGTACAAAACACTGTCCATAAACTTCATACCAACTCATTTAAATTAAAAGGTGCAGTAAGCCATTTCTGAGAAACGCTGTTGAACGTGGATCAGACCGAGCAGCACAACACTTACAGCCAATCAGAACTAGGGGGCGTATCTATTCATGATGGGGGAGGAGCAAGAGTGAACAATAGAAAGATTTGAAGAAAGACTGTAGAAAGAGAGATGGCTGAGAGACATCACAAAAGAGAAAAGAAATATCACAGAAAAGAAGAGTTGTGACCAGGCAAGAGCTTTTGGATAAGGATTATTTTGTTTCGCTTGTGCATTTTGGGGCGGAGCAATGAAGGGAGGGGTGTGTTTGTTTGGGTTGATCGAAAAATGTTTAAATCAAAATGTCCAAAAAGTGTTTCTCTGAAATGAGAACGTACTGCACCTTTAAATAGCGACATGAGTATGAAGCTGAATTTGTAGTGTATAGTATTTCTTATAACCCACCTCTCAGCACTGATGTATTCAGAACCAGCAGGGTTACAGCGAACTCCCGCCACGCGCACATGTGTGATCTCTCGAACCTGCAGCCCCAGATTCTCTCCTTCGATGGTCACACGTGTGCCGCCCTCCTTCGGCCCCGTCAGTGGACGGATCTGTGGAGACGGAGATGACAGCTTCTCATTGGAGGATATAAAACGCATTATAAAAACTGTAAAGGTCAACACTCTGAAAGGTGCAGTCTGGGATATCTGCCAGTCAGGAGAATTGTTTATTTAGTGTGTTTTTCACTATAGAAATTTTCTAAAAATGACTCCATAAAAAAGCTAAAGCTTAATAAAATCTCTTTTGAGGGGATCCCTAAAAAAAAAAAGGTTTATATACAGTATATAAAAATAGAATATAAATAAATGAAGAAATACATAAGGTTTTAATTAAAAAAATGGCAAATATATGAGATAAAATAATTTTAGTTTATTTTAAAACTAAGATATATTAAAAGACTGCAACTACAAAATAATTTTAAATAAATAATAACAATAAATAATAAAGATGAATGATAAATAAAATGCTACCTATAATAATAACAAAGATAAATCAATATATTTTTTTAAAAGAAGTAAAAATCTATATTTTATAACGGTAAAAATTTTAATGAATTAATTAATGAAGAAATAAACAAACATAAATAGAGATAAATAAAAATAAATTAAAACATTATTGCAGTAATTCTAAAACGAAATGCTAAATAAATAAAGATAAACAATAAAGATAAATTAAAATAATTACTGTAATTCTAAAAAAAATTATTTTTTTTTAAAGATGTTGGCCTTATGATCCTTTTACTGCCTACCTAAAGTCCCTTTTCCTCATTGACTATCCTGTTTCCGTCAGAAATGTCACATTATGGACTAAAAGGGTTGGCGATGGTCATTGCATGTTTCGTTAAGTTTCATCTGAAAACAATACAAATCTATGGTCCAAGATGGCTTCCATGCCGTGTGTTACCTTTGTGATACGAGGATGGCTGCAGCGTACGTTGCGCCGTCCTTGATGCATCCAGTTGTGTTCGGGTGAAGGACAGTGTTGCTTCAGGAGACACTTCTTATCAGCCAAACACCAGCCACACTCAAACATGCTGTCGGCCTTCAGACAGAGTCCACAGCTGTCCCTCTGAGCTTCACACTTATACAGGAGAGCTGCGTACACACACACACACACACACAGAGAGAGAGAGAGTGAGAATATAGCCGTACTCTCAGCTGGGCAGTTAAACGCAGGGCATGTTTGGAGTGGTGCCAGCTGTATGGTGCCAATCGATAATTGAACTGTAAGGGGAAGGTAGCCGAGGCAAAACCCACGCCTGCTTTCACTGTGCCGTGATTCATGTGCTGCCCACCCACACTAATAACTCTGACCAGAGGCCTCGAGGAAGCAGGAAACCAAGGTGCTCCGCTGTAGTGGGTGTAGAGGTTCAATTCTATACACGGTGGCTCTGTTCCAAACGCTAGCGAGCTCACTCGCTGGTTACTACCTACACTGGCAGCAGTGTTAGTCTCATATGCTAGTGATTTGAAATGCTGTTCACAGGTAGCAACTTGGTTAATAGTCACTAACAAAAAAGAGCCACTAAACACACTCTTATTTCAAACAAATCCTGCATGTTGCATGTTAGCATGTTGCTAAGCTAGCAAGAATACTTTGATAAAATAGAACAAAAATAGAGCTTCGTTAATTAAACGATTTTAAGTAGTAAATAAAATTTACTTATATTGAAAATGTGACCAATCTAGAAGTAAACAATTTAATAAATTAGGGCTGTCAAACGATTAATCGCGATTGATCGTATCCAAAATAAAAGTTTCTGTTTACATAATACATGTGGGTGCATTGTGTATAATTATTTTGTATATACACGCATACATGTATATTAAAGAAAAAAAATATTATTTATATGTAAAATATTTATATTTATATATAATATAAATTATATATAAATCTATATACAGTGTATATATATGAAAATATTTCTTAAATATACAAGCATGTGTGTGTATTTACATATATATAAAATAATTATACTCGCTGCATCCACATCTATTATGCAAACACAAACTTATTTTGGATGCGATTAATCATGATTAATCGTTTCACAGCACTAAAATAAATAAATAAAGCATATCGGTGGGGCGGTGCGTTAAACTAGACACTAATTATATTATACAACAATTATATTATATTTATTTTTTAAAGACTCTGTCTGCCATCTTGGTCAAAAATCTTCAAAAAGCTTGTTACAAGGTATTCTAACATGTAAAAAATACATGTGAACCTGCCTTGGATTTTGGGCAAAATAAGGCGGCTCTGGGAAGGTTGATGTAGACGCTGAAGCTAAGAATGACAGATCACTGAAAAGATTAATAAACTCACAACACCAATAATTTACCAGAGAGATTGTATATCTGCAGATACACGGATGAGCTGTGACTTTCTGTTCCTTTCTCGGCTCTATTCCTTTGAAAGCACAGAAACGCTCTGTAATAGCAAACCTGATGAAGTTCTCTCCTCAAGAGATATATATCGACTCCTGGAGGTCTTTTCGATTTGTATTTCTCAAAGTGCTACAAGCAAATGCAAAGTGACAGAGGTGTGGACAGGTTAAAAGCTGACAGAAGTGGATTCTACACCATCCTCTACTACAGTAATGTGCTGTTATATAAGGCTGAAGCAGGCAAACGCCCCGTTATTAATAAAATATGCCACGGCGACTCAAAGAATAGCTGACAGACTAAGTGTGTTTGAACAGCTTGTGAAATCCAGATAAAATAAAATAAAAGATGCATTAAGTCCCACTTACACTAAAGGTAACACACCCTCCCAACATCAAGAGAACACTGGGAATGCCAATGAAATATGAATGTAGAGAGGATAGCTTCAATACTACTACTCTTTCGCGTTAGGTGAAGTGTGTGATTTCTTACCTCGCATGGATGATGGCTTATCGATGGGAAAATCACCATCCCAAACGATGGAGAAATCCACAGGCAAGTCTCCCATCTCATTCCCTTCATACCAGTACTGTGAGAAAAAAAGAAACAGAAACATCAGCTATTTGAGAAAAAAGGTTTATACTCCACTCTCGGCATCAGCTGCCACTGATAACATCTTTCTTGACACAAGAAAAACAATCATTTGCAAACTTAACAGAACTACTGGAAAAATATGCCCAAATCACAGCTGACATTACTTGACGTTCTCAAGAGACAATTACAGATGAGGATGATGTTATCGTGCCACTTTCTCCACCGGCACTGCTCAGAATCAATCCTGATAACATCTTTCCTGACCCGATGGAAATTAGCTTAAATCCAGATCTATAATTTGCTGCACACTTGGAAAAACACGTCCAATCACGACTGACATCTAATGACAATGCATTAGATTAGACTGAACAATGACAATGCAATCGTTTCACCCTCTTCATAAGCACATCTTTAAAAAATGAGGCCATAAAAAAAGAGAGAACAGAATACACACACACACACACGAAGATCCTGTTCCACCAAATCCCAAAGATGCTCTATTGGGTTGAGATCTGGTGACTGTGGGGGCCATTTTAGTACAGTGAACTCATTGTCATGTTCAAGAAACCAATTTGAAATGATTCGAGCTGACATGGTGCATTATCCTGCTGGAAGAAGCCATCAGAGGATGGGTACATTGTGGTCATAAAGGGATGGACATGGTCAGAAACAATGCTCAGATAGGCCGTGGCATTTAAACGATGCCCAATTGGCACTAAGGGGCCTAAAGTGTGCCAAGAAAACATCCCCACACCATTACACCACCACCACCAGCCTGCACAGTGGTAACAAGGCATGATGGATCCATGTTCTCATTCTGTTTACGCCAAATTCTGACTCTACCATCCGAATGTCTCAACAGAAATCGAGACTCATCAGACCAGGCAACATTTTTCCAGTCTTCAACTGTCCAATTTTGGTGAACTCTTGCAAATTGTAGCCTCTTTTTCCTATTTGTAGTGGAGATGAGTGGTACCCGGTGGGGTCTTCTGCTGTTGTAGCCCATCCGCCTCAAGGTTGTGTGTGTTGTGGCTTCACAAATGCTTTGCTGCATACCTCGGTTGTAACGAGTGTTTATTTCAGTCAAAGTTGCTCTTCTATCAGCTTGAATCAGTCGGCCCATTCTCCTCTGACCTCTAGCATCAACAAGGCATTTTCGCCCACAGGACTGCCGCATACTGGATGTTTTTCCCTTTTCACACCATTCTTTGTAAACCCTAGAAATGGTTGTGTGTGAAAATCCCAGTAACTGAGCAGATTGTAAAATACTCCATCAACAACCATGCCACCCTCAAAATTGCTTAAATCACTTTTTTTTCCCATTCTGACATTCAGTTTGGAGTTCAGGAGATTGTCTTGACTAGGACCACACCCCTAAATGCATTGAAGCAACTGTCATGTGATTGGTTGATTAGATAATTGCATTAACGAGAAATTGAACTTGAACACACACACAAGTATATGTTGTTAAAATAACCTTTTCTATTTGTGGTGAGGACAGCATAAATATTTGCAGGGCTGGTAAAAATCAAGTTACCAGAAAAAAAACCCCCGCTCATTAAGTCGTGATGTGGCGGATCTCAGGCATGCGGCTTCAGCTTGTCATGTGGAGCAGAAAGCAGGTGACGATGGCTTTTACTGTCCGGGATTTAATTAGCAACACTGAGAGCACTTATCCAACGCAACCCTGAGAGAATATCGCTGATCAGGCTCATCGATCGGCGGCTGCTTGCTTAAGAGCCTTGCGAGATCGGATGGGAAGTCCAAGAGTAAACTTACCAGAGCGAAGCTCCAGATTCAGCATTACAAACCACCACAATGGCACTTTTACCTTCGCTTTATTTGAAAGGCTACAGAAAACTAAAGGCACTATATAGCTCAGCACATGGTGCAAAAATCAACACATTTGTATCTGAACTGTCTTGTGCAAACTGAGCCAAGGGTTTTAGGAATGATTTATGCAGAAATGTGTTTCATTAATGCATCCAAATTAGTGCATAATTAAGGATGAATACACTAAACAGTTTATCATGTGGTAGCAGCAACACCAGCATCTTATTCACTTAATATGCAAGATATGATTTATGTTGTTCAATTGTGGACACTCTTACTCAATTTATTTTGCAAAACGAGCCCTAAAATAACATAGCCAACGTGCAAATAAACAACGCTAGACATTCTTACTGAATTCCCCCTCAGCAGTGAAAAGTGCACTGAATTTATTTCCATTTATGGCCAAACCAAAATCTATTTTGGAAAAAAGCAAAAGAACACCCTGCATCGATGCCTCATGCCTCGGCCGGTCATTAAGCCCGATTGAAACGTCAGCTGTTACATCAGCGTTCATTCAGCCGTACAGCCCAGATAAATCACAACAGAGAAAACAAGCAGTGCCACATCATTCCCCAGCAGTCTGAGAGGCCCCGAGGAGTGGAAAAATGGCCCTCGGTGGTGTGTGCGGTAAAGCCCGAATCTTTCTGCAGCTGTTCTGGGGGAAAATATCTGGGAGGAAGTCAAGCGAGCTCTGCAGTGGAAAAGGTGGTGAAAAGCTGAACTAAACCTCACTCAACCTGTTGACGCCAGGCACCCAGCAGTCATACATCTCTATGAGACACAGCTGCAGGGGCCCGGGCATCTTAATTGGAGTCAATTACACACGACCAGCATACTGGCGTACAGGTCGCAGAGGTCATGACTTCCACATCATTAACCTATCCTGAAATATGCTGAGCTATTATGCAGTCAAGCTATAAGGAAAAATGCCTGATTTACTAATGCCTTTTATAAAATGTGCAAAAATCGCAAGCATATGAATGGTAGAGATATCAAAGAACATGTCAGTAAAATTACAAATTTCTTTGTTGCTGGTTAATTTCGTCCAATAGGACTTTTTCAATAGCAAAAAGCAGAATGGATGTGTACATCTCTGCATAAATTGGCAAATTGAACGACTATTTATACAATAATGGTTTAATGAACACGAAGGAAGCCTAATCTTAATGAGACTCTTTTTAATAGTCTTGTGTAAAATAAAAGCATCTATTAAAACAAAATAAAAGAGTATTTCTATATTATAATCTAAATAATATATAATGCATGTATGTATATTTACATATATATTTCGTTTTTATATTATATTAATATATATAATATAATATTGTATATTATATCCATTATAGTATATATATTTTAATATTATTTATATATATATATATATATATATATATATATATTTTTATAATTATAATATTATATATAATTTTATACAACAATTTTCACTGGAAATATATATATTGTTTTTTGCAATATATATATATATATTATTTTACACTTTTTTTACATTTTGAGCAATAATGTGATATATTTTCTTGCGAATTGCCTCTCTCTTCTGGTGAAAGGTTTGAGCTTTGAGGAGATTAGCCTTCGTGTGTAAATGGGTGGAAGGCTCTGTGTTTGCCCATACAATACCGCTTATCTCTGCCAGAAGTGAATTGATTTTCCTCCGGCTTGTCTTCCCACTGTATCGCAGTGTGTTATGTGTAGACAGCCTGGCCTGGTTCTGTCAGAAGCCTCACTGGATATGACTGGTAAACGACAGCGAGGTAATATTACCTCTAAAACCATCCTCAATTTATCAGCAGCCCTGAATGTGCAAAACACAACCCAGGACGGGTGCGATCACAGGCCGTTTCCACCTTTTTGATTCAACTTTGTTCAAACCTTGGGGTACATTTCAATCTCATTTGCATGTTTAATGAAAGGCTATAATATCTGCTAGCGGCACGTGGGGTTTTTTAGAGACCACTTTTAAAAATTGGTGTGCTCAATAATCCACTTATTGGAGCTAAGTTAATACGGTGCTACCGTTTATGGCAGCAGCTATGATGAATAACTGGAGATATTGACTCAGGGGGGGAAAAAAATGCTGCTTCTCGAAAATGTAGCCTTCCCTTGAAATTAAGTGATTGCAATTAATTCAAGTGGAACCAAGTATTTAGTCTTTAATAAGATTTTATTGTTAAAAGATGTTTTCATATACCTCATCTCTCTGGATACACCCGGCTCCAGTTGACCTGCCAATGGCGCCGTGTTCAAGTGACAGAATGAAAATCAATATAACTTAATGATGGAGGACCTGTACATTTAATTAAGTTACAAATTGGGCCAGACTCAGCGAAAAAAGACACAACGGCATCAATGGTACGGGCAAAATGAGCCCGCTGTGTGCGAGGCATTACTTTACGGTAACCTAATTACTGAATCATCATAGCTATCCCATTACTAACGACAGTCCAGTAATAACAGCATATAATTCACTTCACCGAATGTTGCGTCATGGACTAATTCCTAGGTTGGGAGAGGGGGAATTCTGGGTTATGATAAAAAGATACAACCTCTGTCAGTCCAACTATGATGTGATTTGGTTTGGTCGAGAGCCACTGGAAATAAATAATGGCACAAGTGGTGGCCACATGGATGCGCAAGCAATGCGTGTCACCATAAATGAGGCGGATGCGCTGACCTAAGGCAAACCGAAGCATATTTCTGGTGTGTCGCTCTTGGAGGGATTTCTTCATTTGGTTCGAGGTTCTAGCGCAGCTGAGCCTCTTAATACACGATAAGCTCGGGGCGCAGTTAATGTGATACATTACAGCTGGGACATATAAACTAGATTGATCACCGCATTAGTTGATAAATTTATTTTAATAGTGCCCACCTGCTTCCACACGGCAACCTGTGAGCTTACACCCACGGACACCCACGATTGGACCGAAAGAAGTAACTGAAGTATGACTCAAGAAACTTTTTTGGCCAGGCGAAAAAACTGCACGCATGGAACCCAGGTGATCGTTAAAACACATTTCTCTCGGGTAGTACGGTATAAAACGGCTAATGGCTGATTGAGCACTTGATAAGAATAATAGAATAATGAGGGTGAGGTGGTTCAAAATGCCTGACAAAAATAACATGTAAGTGTTTTTATTCAAAAAGCTTCCGCTACCCTGCATCGAGGATAATGGGGTTCTTTGTAAGGGCCCTCTCCATCAAGAGCCTGGTTCAGAACTTGTGCATTGTGTAAAAAAGGCCTTTGGCGGTACGTTTCCCCGGTAACACGGCTGGTGCCTGTCGCTAAGGGGTCAGCGGCGCTTAGCAACACTTACGCTCATGGACTCATTTGAAGTATTTTGCACACCTCTTCCCTTCTTGGAACAAAAAATGTTTTTCTTTGGATTTCGCTTCAGCCAAGCAAAAAGCACACTAAGTACAGACTTTATTTCATGAATAAAATTAAAGGGATACTCATTTTACCACTCCCCCAGAGTTAAACAGTTGGGTTTTACCGTTTTCTAATGTATTCAGTCGATTTTTGGATATTTAGAAGAATATCAGTAACCAGACAGTTTCTGGTCTCATTGACTTCCATAGTATATATTTTTTTCCAAATGAGAGCAGAAACTGTCTGGTTACTGATATTCTTCTAAATATCAGAAAATCGGCTGAATGGATTCAAAAACGGTAAAACTCGACTGTTTAACTCTGGGGGAGTGGTAAAATGGGCCTATTTCCAAAAAAAAGTGGAGTATTCCTTAAGTGCTCTGTATCCACGGTACAGAGAAGTCGTAGTCATATATGAGAGACATGCTGGACAAACTGTGGTTTACAAAACTGAAAAAGTAGCAGAACATTTTTCCTGGGAGAACATATTGTTGCTTTCATAACTGATAATGAAATCTTTGGAAATATAAATGGGCCCATACCATCCCCCTGAGGCACACCTTACTGAAATACCATCTTTGCTTTGCTTTCAGACGATTTGGCTGTTTAGTTGATATCATTATTACTAGTGAGTACTAAGTAAAGCTTTGTGATGGCACAGTGGATAAGACACATGCCTTTGGTGTGAGAGACCCAGGTTCGAATCCACTGCGAGACACCAAAGCAAGACACTTAACCCCTAGTTGATCCAGAGGCGTGCGACCTCTGGCATATATAGCAATTGTAAGTCGCTTTTTAAAATGAATGAATGTAAAAGTAAATAAACTTTCAGTACACCATTATTCAACGTTAAATGTTTGCACAAAATCACATGACTAGCTCATCAATTTGACCTTTCGGTCACCAGCCCTGAACTTGTATTACTATCCCATACACACCATGACTATACAATCATTGATTCTTTTATTAGCTAGGACAATTAGCATTTTGTTCATTATTACAACCATTAGCTTTCTCACTACTCGACTTGCTGAGTACAGTAAAATCCATTGTAATGTATGTGATGTGGAAGCTACACAATAGCAGCATTGTGAGATACTGAAAAAAGCAGCTGTCTGAATATTAGGGTGAGGCAGGAACGGGAAACAGCCGAGAAATTAGGGAGAATGCAGGACCAGTTAACTTGATTTTTGTCAAAAATAATGACCCCTCCAATTCCAGTGCGAGTGAAAGACGTGCCCTGAGGGAGACCACTTACATCAAGATAAAAGCAGATTAACTAGCTGTAATACAACACCATAGCCTTTGTCTTCAACACCGTGAGGTCCTTACAACATCAATAAAAAAAAAAAAAAATGCTACGATTCTCACAGGTGTGGAAGCTAACGTCAGTAACTGCTAATATATAAAGAATAATAAATGACTCACCCTTTTTCTATTTACTTCACCTATCATTAAACGAGTTATATGAATACCTTTCTTGAGTAGAGTAAAGAAAAACCACCAGCTGACTGTTTGATATACATTCTCAGGTGATGTGTAAACAGAAGATGAAACTGATTGATTCAGCGTCTCCTATCTGAAGGCACTCACAATTTCATTAGCATGGACCCCACGGTCTCAAAGTCACCTGCCGCCGGCTCCCAGAAGACTAAGCTGTGCCATTCGGCTTGACGGCCATATTGATTGATTTTCGCTGTCTTGTGTGAAAGCTTGAGAGAGAGGACACGTGCTGAGGTAGGGAGTGGCGGGCGGACGATCACACTCCCCTGGGAGCCAGTGTAATTTGTATCAGGTCTTCGCTGATGTTCGATTGCCATTCGGGGAAGATGCATGTCATGAGAGAGATGATGTGCTTTTTCTTTACCGTGTCACTGGTAATCACACTATCAATTAATCTGTGCATGCCCAGACCAACACAGATAGCACAATGAGGTGAGAGACAAAGAGACTGAGAGATAAGAAACCCAAGGGGGGAAGGGAGCCGATGAGGAGAAACAGTGATGTGAGGATTTTGTTTCTCATCACAGTGAGGTAGAGACAAAGAACTCATCTAGAAACACTGCAGTCCGGAAAAACACACAATGCAAGTGAACGCAAATGCGTCATTCATAATGCAACACAAGTATGCACAAGTGTGGCTGACCGACTAAATCAAACTTTTCCACAATATAATCATGCAACCCAATGCAGTCCACAGAACACTATATGAAGAGTTCAGATGCAAAAGCCTCTAAATGCCATTTGAAATTTTCTCCTTTAATGATGATTTTTATCAAACTTGTATATTTAAGTTCAGTAATTTCACTTTAATAATAATTAATAGGTAATCTTCATTGCCATTTAAGTGAAATCACTGAACTTAAATATACAAACTTGATAAAAATGATCATTCAAGAAGAAAATTTCAAATGGCACTTAGAGGCTTTTGCATCTGAACTCTTCATATATTAGGGATGTGCTTCTCCTAGTTAAGGCTGATGCGATACGCATCTCATACATTAAAGATACATATAAGCGACTACCGGTGCGATGCAATACGATTCACTACTCTTACGATGCGGTGCAATCCGATTCAAGACGATGCGATTCAATGTAATATGCAATGGATAAAAATATGATGCTATGCAATTCAATATGGTATAGATAGTAGGGCTGGGTATTGACACAAATTTCACAATTCGATTCGATTTCGATTCACAAGCTTGCAATTCGATTCAATTTTGATTCGATTCGATTCAATATCGATTATTTTGACTATCAGTTGCAATAAATGGCAAATTTTCCCAAGGAAATCAAATCTCTTAACTAATGCAGTAAACTATGGGAGTCTAGTTGTAGCCTATAGACTTCATTAGCCTAATGAACTGTTTTGTAGCTATACAAACACTTAAATTACACTTTTATTTGTTTTTATAATAAGAATATTATATGAAATATAAACATTTAAATGGTGGCTGTCATAAAAACTTGCCAGATTTATTCAAATATGCATTAAATATTAAAGAACATTAAGATTATAATGCATATGTAATATGGTGTAGCCTATATATTAAGCAAAATGCTCCTCTCTAGAGTTATTTTTTCTAGCTGACTAACGAGTTTATGTGGGTTTTCTGAGGTAAATATGATGACACATGACATTAATAACAAGCTGTTTAACTGACGTCTTTCCACGGTTGAAACGCTGATTGAGCGAATCAATGTGACACGATACGGATTTCGATAAGTTGTACTCTATCTTTTAACACACTTTCAGATGCTCATTCATGTTTATTTCGCGCTGTGACTGGTATTTTTAACCCGGAAGAGAGATCAGCGCTGCTGCTTGTCTTGAGCTGCGCCAGAGCGATCTCACGCCTCAGCGCCAAAACTCTGTTTATGTTTTTGAATTTCTAAAGAAAACAAATGTAATTTGAAAATTGAGACTTTGTTTCATATCAATAGTAACAAAGGACAAAGATTATTGCGATTTTTTGGATGTGCGCAGCCGCAATACAATGTTCCATTCATTCAAATGAAACAGGATGACTAATCGATTCTTGAGATTTAAGAATCGATATCGGTTCGTAAAAATGAGAATCGATTAATATCGAGAAATCGATATTTATTACCCAGCCCTAATAGATAGTACATTTTTATTTCTTTTATTCAGACATACAGCAAATCATAAAGCAGCTTAAGTGCCATCTGACTTTGATTGGTTGGTTCTTATATTTTAAATAAAAAATGATTAAGTACAATTAAAAAGTAAAAATCAAATAAAACCTCTGAACCATTAACTCAACCCATACCGGTAAATTCATCAAACAAATTCTTTATTTCTTATTTTCAAATTCCTGAAAAATAAAAATAAAGCAACAAAATAAAAGTTCTTCATTTTAAATGCTTACTAACAAATACAATAAAATTAAATAAATAATGAATACAATGAAATAATAAAATAACTGAACTATAAACTTGTTTGTATTTGCTTGTACAGCAAATACAGTGAGGTAAAAATGTACTAGGCTCAAAATAAACACTGGCCAAAGAAGAGTAAAAATTAGCACTGGTGAGCAAATGATAAAGGAAAAAAGATTATTCCAGTACTTTAAAGAACTTGTACAAACACTGTATATAATGTCCTACCATTGGTTAATTAACCAATCATTAATACCATTGATCAGCTCTACCAAACGTGGATGTTTTTCCACTAAGAAACGAACATTGTTATTATGTTTTGATTGATACAGTAAAGCTGCTTTGATGCAATCTATATGTCTGAAAAGCACTATATATAAAATATATTTATAAATTTATATATATATATATATATATATGAAGAGTTCAGATGCAAAAGCCTCTAAATGCCAATTGAAAATTTCTTCTTTAATGATGATTTTTATCAAACATGTATATTTAAGTTCAGTAATTTCACTTAAATAACAATTAATAGGCAATTATCATTGCCATTTAAGTGAAATCACTGAACTTAAATATACAAGCTTGATAAAAATGATCATTCTAGAAGAAAATTTCAAATGGCACTTAGAGGCTTTTGCATCTGAACTCTTCATATATATATATATATATATATTTATAAATAAATATACTTGACTACCATGATCCATAAATGATCTTCCAGTAAAAAAAAGTTTTTCATGGTAAAAAAAAAAAGTCATTTAGGAATCTATTTGAGTCACGTGTGCAACAGTTTTGCAGTCAGTGTGTACAGGCAAATTATCGCATCGCACCTAGTTATGACACAGGATGTTATTCTGTGAATTTGTTGGATTCGCAAGACTTTATAAATAAAAGATCTGCACAGAAATCCCCATGTCAATATTCATCTGCAATAAGTAAATAAAAAAACCAGTTGCCCTCCACACAGTCGATATGCGCCGGCATCATCACTGACAGGCGGCCGGAGAACTCACTTTGCATCTAAATGCCTTCAGGTCCGAGGCTGTTTAGACTGCACAAGTCGCTACGCTTCAATTCCAATTTAAATGCATAGCGCTGTCGGAGACAGCAGCGCGGGTCACAGGCAGGGGGACTGATGAACAGGAGGAGATGAGTCCAAACAGATGGAAGGACAACAGTTGCACCGGGGTCCTGCGAGGAGACCTTCCAACCGAGCTCGTGTCATTCCCGGAAAGAACGACAATCAATCCAGTGGCGGCCGCTCGCTACGGACGTGATCCTCATTATTAAATTGCTACGGGACATCAATTGTCTTGTCGCAGAGTTGGGGCTAGTGGATTGACATCTGACCCCGTCAGGGTACAGAGGTCAGAGGGCACACGCTCCACCTCCAGGACGGCAAACCGGGTTCACCGCATTCCTTTTCAGCGTGTCACACTGCCGTGCCAAATTATGAGGCACGTCCAGCGCCTAGCTAATTATCTTACAAGATTCCCTGAGGTTACTGTGACAACCAGATGGGTCACAGACGGCCTGTACCGCCTGCATATGAGAGCGAAAGGGAGGAGAGAGAGAGACATTCTCAATGTCAACATCTTGACATGCTCCATTTTTCACTGGGATTGAGAAAACAACAGTTCCAGCGTTATAAATTGATGCCTTTGCCGATTTGCCCGGATAAAGATTCGTGTTTTTTATGATCAGTGATTCAGTGAGAAGTCACCTTGGCTTTCTCAGAGCACTTCAGACAAATTCATCACCAGCTCTTTGCCCCACAAGCGACGATTTGAAGCTCATGCTAATTTTTAAATGGGAAAAATAATGTCACAAAGCAAAATATATTGAGAGAAAACAATGCATCTGTTCAAATGACAATTATTCAAATGCCATCTGGGGTGAGGCTACGCTTGGATTAATATGCTGATTAATAAATGACATTGTTGCCATTTAGGATACATTGAAAGGAATAGTTCACTCAAAAATAACAATTCTGTCATTATTTCTCACACTCATGTCATTCCAAACATGTACGATGTTAATAATTCTGCTTACCGCGGAAAGCTAACGATATTCACATGGATATTTTCCATTTAACGGCTGTTCATAGGAATTCTAAGCTCCAAAAAAAAAATACTATAAAGCAGCATTAAAATAAGACATTATGACTACAAGTTTTCAGAAGCTTTGAGTGATAAGCAGATGCAAATTTAATTCTGTTTATTGATAAACAAATATGGCGCAAGCTGGGATTAACTAGCTATCTTGCACATTCAAGTTATGAATTTAATTTATGCAAGTAATTAATATAGTAAAGAGAAGATAAAGAGAACAAAATAGTTTAGTTCTAGCATGCAAAATGGAAAAAAAGTTATTTTTGGATATTGCATTAACATTTTAAAAGTTACCATCCTGAATTCATGCAATATGCCAAATAGTGTTCAAAAGGTTGGGGTTGATGCGTCTCTTTAAATGTTTTTCGAGTCTCTTAAGGCTGAAGGCTTTTATTTGACCAAAAAGTACAATAATATTATGAAATATTATTAAAAGATCTGTTTTCTATTTGAATACATTTTAAAGTGTCAAATGATCCTTCAGAAATCATTCTAATATGCTGATTTGCTGCTCAAAAAAACATTTTTTATCGTTAATAATGCACTTTCTGATGGAGAGGTTGTCTTCCATCATTGTTTTTATTGTGTTCTTACTTTTCATATGCATTTTATAATATTTATTCGGGTTTGCTGGTTTAGCTGAGTAGACTAAAAGAAAGTGAAAACCTGTAGGGGAACGATCATTTTAGATCATTTATGGATATATTTGTGCAAATGTATGTTTGGGTTGTATTTGCACTTTTGTTGTATTTACTGAAGTTGTTTTTAACTCTTGTCTTAGAGATGTGTATATAAGATAGCTGTCACAAGT
The DNA here is from genome assembly GCF_016745375.1 of Pimephales promelas. The sequence continues at coordinate 12,381,545 of NW_024121099.1, read as the reverse complement.
AGCAAGGGACTAGTGGACGTATAATTTAGTGTTAAACTAGCCATGATTCTTTCAATAGTAACTTCAAAAGAACAGCATTTATTTTAAATAGAAATCATTTGTAACAATGAAAATATCTTTACTGTCACTTATAATCAATGTAATGCACCCTTGCTAAATAAAAATATTGCATGTTTTGCATGCGAATGGAAACCTGGATATTAACAGTCATGGCCTCTCGAGTCTATAATATAAAAAAATAATATCCATTTCATGACATCACATTGATATTTATAATGCTTGAAATCAAAGTGAATAAGTAATGACAATTTTTTATCTTTATGTGAACTATTCCTTTAAGAAATTTTGCAGCTGCTAAAAAATATCAACTTGACCCCTCAGATTTAGCCATTGCTATGAAGAAATAGTTTTGCTGCATTAATCGCCACTATTCATCATGTGTTGCTAAACTGAAGTGCAGTTGACATGTGAAAGAGTCGTTGTCTTACCGAGGTGTTCTGGCACTGGATGCAGGAGCTGTTGAAACGGACCGCCGGAATGCGCTGGACTTTGCCCTGGATGTTAAAGACGCACTCATAGTTCTTCTGTCCAGACTGAGGCTGAGGCAAATTTCGAGCTCGCAACGTGATTGGCCGAACGATCCCCGCCGGTACCAGGATGTCGCTGCTGGGCAGAATTTGTGGGCAGCCCTGAAAACGACAACACAAAAAGACAATCGGTTATAATTCAAGCACAAATAATCCCGACTCATAAATATCACAGCCCGTTTCGACTTTCACCGACACTGATTCCAGTTTATTGAGCTTAAGAACAATAAATAACATCTATTGGACTGAAACTTTGCCTAGCATTCAGTCATGCTAGGAAAGGAAATTGAGGCCGTTAGGGCGGGAAGAACTTAAAAACCAGCAATCCTAGGCTAAAAACCCTATTACACAGCAGTTGCATCCGTCTCCAGTTTTACGAAGCACGGTTCTCTCGGCAGATCTCACTGATGAAGCGGTAAATGAATATCTTCCTTAGTCCTGCGCGTCAAGTCGTGCTAGAAGAGTCATTACGGTCTACTCTACCCGTAACCGATTGCAGCATTTATCAAAGAAACTGTTTTTTATTGATGTGACTTCTGATCGCACTGATGGAAAACTAGATATATTAGCAGCTCAGAAACAACAGCACATGCTAATCTGAAGAGGGGAAACAAGGTTTCTGTTTACACAAGCCACAATCATTGATTGATGATTATCACTTATTGACGAGTGCACAGAGGTGTTGGTCTTCTCCACCCCAAGTTGTGCATCCTAGGATATTCGGGACGATCTGTAATCCATTTAACACCGAACAATAATCAGGCTGGCAGTAAAAGCAATTTGCAGGCAGAGCGGCCATAAATCAGAGCGGCTAGCCGGCCTGCCCGCGCCAAAAAGCAGCACGCTTAACAATGATGCAACTCTTTACCCCGGACCTCCATCAATCTGCACCGGTTTGCATATCAGTGTGACAATAAATCTCATTTTCAGATTAGGTGTTTGTAAAGAAGGATTTACTCCCTGTGGAGGCACGAGGGGCGCACAGGTGGCGACTGCAGCGAGAGAAGGATAGCGCGCCTTCATACTGCAAAATGAGCCCGATGAATCACCTGTAGTTCTGCGGAAGATGACAACGCTGAGCTAATGATAAATTACTCCAGACGACCGGCCCGTAAACAAATACACAGTCCACGGGCATCGGAAAGTAACTCTCTGAGGATGCGAAACTCGGGGTTGGGTGTGTTTAATGAGAAAACACACAGCTCAGTCACTGAAAATGGGTTCAGCTGTCGCGATTCTCTGCTGAAATGTTGTGTGTGTGTGATACGTGACTAAGAACCCCACTTCCCAGTATGTCTACTTCCCTGATATTTAGAAGGTTTTTATTTATTTGACAGGGACAATGCAAACAAACATAGTGTCAAGACCAAGCATGTCACTGAAGTGTTGCATATAAAGTTTATAGCTATTGCTAATTTTCAACTCCTGTCCCTGGAAGTGCTTTTATACACAATAACATTTACATGATTAGCTACTTCAATAAAAAATTACAAAAATAAAAATACTAATATAAACATACATACATATCATATACAACTCTAATAATTAAATATAGTTAAAAATGAGTACAGTTTTGGTTTCTTTTTAACCAATTTTTCAGCCTGGAAATGAACATCTTAAAGTCAGACACAGTTTTGATTTCAAAAGGTAAAGAGCAAAAAGCAGTCTGTCAAATCTGGATTACTTAATACATGACAAATATCCAGATTAATAATTAATAATAGTAATATTTTGTTACATTTGAACTTAGAAACATTCCAGACACAACAATACACAAATTCAGCTAAGGCCACTTTAAGTATCAAATAATACATTAGATACTCACTGAAATTGAAAAAAAAAAAATACACAAAATCATATCATATTTGACATTATCGTATCAATAAATGCCGTTTGCAACATTTAGAATTTAATTCAAAATGACTGAATTATAACTGAATTTGAATTGAGGTAACAAACTTAAATTTAAATTAGACTTTTAAAGGGATAGTTCACCCAAAAAATGAAAATTAGCCCACACTGTAAAAAAAATATTGTTGGTTTAACTTAAAAAATTAAAAAAAAAAAATAACCTCGTTGCCTTAAAATTTTAAGTCGATTGAACTGGAAAAAGTGAGTTAATACAATGAAGGAGATTGATTTAATCATCAGAAACTCAAAATAATAAGTTATCTGAACTAAATAAATTATTTAAGTTGATCTGACAAATGACAATGTCCTAGCTAATCCAAGCTTTATAATGGCTGGAGAAAATTTGAAGTCCATAAAAGGGCATCCATCCATTATAAAAATACTCCACGCGGCTCTGGGGGGGTTAATAAAGGCCTTCTGAAGCGAAGCCATGGGTTTGCCACCACAGAAGAAATAACCCTTGAAATTCATACATTATGGCATATTATAATATGTTAAAAAAAGTAATAAATTTGTCAGACATTTCTCTTCAAAATGGCTAATTCGCGAGTCTCGAGCGGTGTTTTGTTTTGTTCTTTCCTCAAGCTTTTGCGTTTATCATTACGCTGTGCGTCGGGTCAGGGGTTAGTCTTCCACAGTAAATCGATGCGTACGTCCATCTGTTGGACTCGGAAGCTAGTGATTATAGTTTATAAAGTTATAAATATGGTTATTTTGCTTCACAAATGCATGGCTTCACTCCAGAAGGCCTTTATTACCATCCAGAGCTGTGTGGATTACTTTCATAATGGGTGGACGCACTTTTTTGGGCTTCAAATTTTCTCCAGGCATTCACTCCCAACATAAAGCTCGAAGGAGACGGCAGGACATTTTTAATATAACTCTGATTGTATTCGTCTGAAACAAGAAAGTCATATAAACCTAGGATGGCTTCAGGGTGAGTAAATCATGGACTAATTTTAATTTTTGGGTGAACTATCCCTGCAAGGAATAATTTTTTTATTCAAATTCAAATAAATTTTGAAAACGACAGACAGACAGATGGATAGATATACGTAGATAGAGAGATCTAACAAATCCCCATTTCACAAATCAACTCCTGACCCGCTGCTCACTAGAGTGGATTTCACTGCAGTCTCTTTAAAAGTTCAGAAGAACCCCACAAGAGCCGTGATTCAAAGTGATGAAAACGAGCGGGACAAATTACAGCTCATGGAGGAGCGCTAACAGATTTCAGTCATAGATATTTAGCACAGGTGATTCTGCTAATGGACTATAATGGGCTTTTCATCAAGTTTTTGCCGTCTAGAATCGGGGCGCAGCTGCTCCATCATGTGTGTGTGCACTCAAAAGTTTTAGCACATGACATCATTAGGTTGAACCAAAAACATAATTTGCTAAATATGTTTTTAAAGCTCTCCTGATAATTCCTCCAACCATAACTAATAAACTCGCGCTATAATATGAAACCAAAGCATGTTTCAAATGCAATTAATAGAGAAAAAAGATCTTTTCTATCTGTCTTTCTGTCTCTCTCTCTCTCTCTCTCTCCTTATCTATCTATCTATCTATCTATCTATCTATCTATCTATCTATCTATCTATCTATCTATCTATCTATCTATCTATCTATCTATCTATCTATCTATCTATCTATCTTCTCTCAACTTATCTAAATCATCCATCCATCCATGCATGCATGGTTTTACAAAATAACTTTAAAAATCCTAATAGTTTGGCCAGTTGTTTTCTGCTGTGCCTAATGTCATTTAGAAACCTCCCCCATTATTTCTCTTAACAAACCTGTAAGCAACATCCATTGCCTGTGTATATTCTTCTCAAATTGAAGGCAACTGCACCCTGAAGACATTCCCTGCCCCTTCCCTCTTAATGTCAGTTTGCTTGTTCTCATTAACAAGCTCCAATCACTACATAATTATGAATTAAACAAGCCAGGGATGGAGTGTTTGCTGAACGTGGCTTAAAGGTTAGAGATAAGCTGAAGAGCTTGTTAACTAAAGAGCAGAGAGGTAATGTCAGCGTTTACCAGTACATAACTCATCACGCCGGGAACACTGCATATATAATGTGTAGTTCTGGTGTGAAGCCACATCAATTGAATTCTATATTAATGTGCCATGTTGCCATGGTGGCCTGTCAACAGGCTAATGAACTATTACGCACAGAGAAATGGTTTATTATGATTAATACATTTCATTACTTAAAGAACATCCGTGTCGTCGCATAATGTTGGCTAAAATCCAGTGACACTATGCTGTAAACATGTCAAATTATTACAGACCTTAAACAGATATCAAATTAGGGGTTAAAAGACTTGAAGTCGACATTTGTGACTAAAGTCGACTAAACGCAGATTTTCAGCACTCCTATAACCTCTTATTTTCATGAGTTATTTTGTCTTTAGGTTGTTTTATTTCTCAAAGACTTCAAAGATTTCTAATCCTATTACGCCCTCTATAGGCCATGATCAGGGACTAGTCGAAATCAAGCTTAAAAAGATAGTTCACAATGAAATTAATTTTTGGTATGTTTTAGCTTACCTCAAGGGCATCCAAGATGTAGGTGTCTTTGTTTCCGCAGTAGTTTCAATTTTGATATTTTTAGGTCAAACCGTTCATGTCTATCAGTCATACAATGGAGGTCTATGGTCACCACCTCAAAAAGCAGGCACAGAGAAGTCCAAATTAAACATGATTTAATGACTCGCAAATGTAAGTACACATTGATGGCCTGAGACACGAAACACGAACAGTATTTATATCGTTTTTACCTCTTGTAATCACAGCCACGTCCAAGTGATCTGAGGGTACTGTGTGGCTGTGGTTACAAGAAGTAAAAAAAGCAATAAATACTGTTTGTTTTCTCACACAAACCACTCGTTTCGTGTCTTAGGCCATCAATGTGTACTTACATTTACGAGTCATTAAATCATGTTTAATTTGGACTTCTCTGTGCATGCTCTTTGAGGTGGTGACCATAGACCTCCATTATATGACTGATAGACACGAACGGTTTGTGACTGATAGACACGGCCCGTGAGGTAAGCTAAAACATACCAAAAATGTATTTCAACGTGAACTATCCCTTTAAAGCCTCATGGGAGAGTATTAAAGTTGACTAGTCTGTGCAAACCCTAAATGATATAATTAAAAACTAAACGATAAAAGATAGATTTGTAAAATTTTAAATCATACAAACTACTTTCCCACAACACTGCAAACAATGGAGCTTGAGGTTTGATTCTTTTACTGCACTTTTTTTTTTTTTAAAAATCTAAATTTTTAACATAAACGTGTGATATATGTGCTTAAAAAACAATTAATCTTAAAGTCTTCTCATCTTACATGATTTTTAGACATTTTTATTGCACTTTTTTTTGCAGTGTTGTATTGAGAGAACTCTTATTGGCCAAAAACATTTTTGCTTTATGAATTTGCAGCTTAAAGGTCAGCAAACGTATAAAACATGAAAGCACACCTTTAACTGTAGCGCTTTAACAAACAGGAGGCTGTATCCAAGCACTACAAAAAACAAATATCGTCAAATAAAGTCTCTATACGTTTCCGTTTACAGTGATTTAAACAACGGATTGCCCCATTCGGCTTTCAAGTAAGGTTCAGTGGCTTTCTGCGTGACATCATAATGCCACCGCCCGTGTTTTTATGCATCTACAGTAACTGTATCCCTTCACCCGAGCAGCTGCTTGTTTTCCCCAGTAGGGCTTTTCCCTCGCACTGATTAGCACCCCATTAGGAGAGGCCTGGCAGCTTACTGCCTGTTGACAGTCTCTCCATTAACCTTATTGTGCATATCCCGCTTATCACACAGCTAAGCACTTTTCTCCGTTGAAACATAAAAAGCCGGAGCGGACGAGGGAGAGAAATTCATGCCACACATTCAGAAAAAGCACGCACACTCACTCTCTCTATCTCACACACACACACAAAACGAACAAGGAATCCAATCTTTCACTGCAGGTCTGCGAGAGGAAAAAACGAATTGTTGCTTACATATATAATTTCCCGAGCAGTCAGTTGCTCAGTCACTCACTCCGTTTTTTCATTCCTTCTACCCTGTTAATCCCATTTTCAGTCTTCATAAGCCATAATCCATGAAATATGCTCCCTTCCTTCAGTGCCGAGAAAAATAAATTCAGTCTCCGGATCACTTGGGAGCTGTTCCAATTAAACGTTACATGATATTTTTTGACCTTATTCTTCGGCTGAGGCTGATTTTTTTTAATGGCCTGTATAATCTGAGGCGCAACGTGTGTGTTGAAGTTTCTAAAGCTCTGATTGGTTGATTGGAGTTGGATAATATAGTTGGAAAAATAGTTTTTTTTTTAAATATAGGATTATAGTTCATGTGGAAGCGTCAGTTCACTGCAGAGGCTGAACTAATCATCTACTCTACACATGATGAAAGACACATTCAACACATTCAGAATGTGATTACCATTCAAACAATATACTACATTAATAATACATTAATATGATAATCAGAGAGTACCATGATATATGAATATGGTAATCAGAACTCTGGTATATAAATATGTAAATCAAACAATGCCATGGTACTTTGGTTAAGGACAAATAAGGATGCCCAAAATCATGAAAAAATGAAAAACAAAAATTGTAAAAAATAAAAACAGTACTTATAAATATTGTATTTGTGGAAATTAATATATTTTAATTTTTTTTTCATATTTTAAAACAAAACTGATTAATATTTTAAAAAAATATTTAAATAATCATCATCATCATCATCATCATCATCATCATCATCATCATAAAAGTCCCCCCCCCAATAAAAAAATGAACATTAATTCAGATATTGAAGTGATATTCTTTGTAAAAGAGGCATTTAATATAATTGTCTATATAATCATCAGTGCATTGACATATGAGATTTGTTAAAAATGTTTAGCAAAGTAAATTAAAAAAATTATAACTGTAATTCTAATTTACACAAATAAACTCATAAAACCTTTCAAAAAATATATAAATTGAATCCAAAAGGGATTTAACTAAATATAATATCGTTATATAATATTGTTTGTGGGATATTGTAAATAATCACACACACACGTTAACTTTATATACACTCTAAACAATGCTGGGTTGTTTTAACCCAAAACTGGGTAAATAATGGACAAACCCAAATGTTGGGTTAAAAATGTAATGTACAATTTTAACCCAACTTCAACTTGTACATTTTTTAATTACATGTTTAACCCAACATTTGGGTTTGTCCATATTTGACCCAACTTTGGGTTGAAACAACCCAGCAATATATACATAAATCTCAATAAGTCAAAACATTATGAGATTGCGAATTCTTGAATCTTTTGACAGCCCTGGTTTCATTTCATCTGTCGCCTGAGGCTGTTTACTTGTTGCCCGGAATATTGATTTAGTATTGATATCGAGATACCAAAGACTGCTATGATACTCAAGCTAAAATCTTCATATTGATTGAACACCATCCATAAGATACACAAAGAATAAACCTCCATTTAAAGTATAAATGGAGCACTTGCTATTGTAGAAGCTGAAAGTTGATCGTTTGGCACAAACTCCCTGAAATATGAAAGCGTAAGCTTGCCGGTCCCACTTCGGCTTATCAGAAGATCGAGGTTCATCTCTGTTTTAGCAGTAAAGTGTTTGCTAATGTAAAAACAAGATAGCTTATCGTTATCGCTAGCGGTTGGCATGCGAAGCGAGGACGAGGGCACTCTGTGTGAAAGTGTCTGCGTCAGGCCTCTTAAGCGACGCATCGAGACCGGCGCTATGTAATGGCTGGCTGGTGACAGACGCCCGCCGTGTCACTTCCTGTGCGGCTACGGCGTCCGGCTTGAAGCACCACAGCAGACTGAGCCTTTCCCGCTGAGCTAATGGAGTCTCTGTCACTCATCCCACAATTAATTACCTCAGCCCGCGGCTCCTTAATGAAAGAGTCGCCCCACCGAGACGAGACGAGGCCGGAGAAGAGGAGGAGGAGGAGAGCAAGAGTGTGAGAGAGTGAAAGAATGCATTGTGGGAACAAGAAAACAGATTGAGCAGGGACAGAAGGAGAAGTGACACTTGGAGAACACAAAAGGAAGAGAGAAAAAATTGAGAGGCAGAGCATCAAAGTGAGAAAGAGGAAAAAATAAAACATCATGTGAGAGGAAAGGGGGGGGTCCCGTTGGGAATGAGGCCAGTTTGAAAACGTGTGCGAGATCTTCGTGGCCATTACTCTTGATGAATCGTGTCCCCGCAGTGCTGCTCTTTAAGGTTAAACACATACATAAGCTAATTAAGCTTCCTGTAATGATAAATGTTACGGAGGGAGAGCGATATTACGGCACAGGAGCCACGCTGTCAATCAACGTCACTCTCAGATCATGACACAGCATCACTGAATAACGTATATAGCCTATATCATACTGTAATTCACATTCAAGCATGAATATACTGTATATGAACAAGTATGTTTTATGAGATTTCTAACATTGTGAATATACTGTACATTCTCCTAAACTAGCATATAATGTTACACTCTCAGAAAAAAAGTACGAAAGCTGTCAGTGGGGCTGTACCTTTTCAAAAGGTAAACTTTTGTCCATTTACGGTCCTAATATGTACATTTTAGGTGCTAATATGCACATTTTAGATGTTAATATGTACATTTTAGGTGCTAATATGCACATTTTAGGTGTTAATATGTACATTTTAGGTGCTAATATGGACATTTTAGGTGTTAATATGTACATGTTAGGTGCTAATATGTACATTTTAGGTGTTAATATGTACATTTTAGGTGCTAATATGCACATTTTAGGTGTAAATATGTACATTTTAGGTGCTAATACGTACATTTTAAGTGTTAATATGTACATGTTAGGTGCTAATATGTACATTTTAGGTGCTAATATGTACATTTTAGGTGTTAATATGTACATTTTAGGTGTTAATATGCACATTTTAGGTGTTAATATATACATTTTAGGTGCTAATATGTACATTTTAGGTGTTAATATGTACATTTTAGGTGTTAATATGTACATTTTAGGTGCTAATATGTACATTTTAGGTGCTAATATGTACATTTTAGGTGTCAATATATACATGTTCAGGTGTTAATATGTCCATTTTAAGTCCTAATATGTCCATTTTAGGTCCTAATATGTACATTTTAGGTGCTAATATGTACATTTAAGGTGTTAATATGTACATTTATCTGCTAATATGTACATTTTAGGTGTTAATATGTACATGTTAGGTGTTTATATGTACATGTTAGGTGTTTATATGTACATTTTAGGTGTTTATATGTACATTTTTGTTGTTAATATATACATTCTAGGTGCTAATATGTACATTTTAAGTGCTAATATGTACCATTAAGGTACAAAAGTGTACATTTTGAAAAGGTACTGCCCCCAGTGACAGCTTTTGTACCTTTTTTTCTGAGAGTGTACCAACATTTATAAACCCACTATTATAATGGCCAAATACTAGAATTTTATTAATACGAGTAGTTTTGCCCATTCAAACTGTCATACACACACACACATATATATATATATATATATATATATATATATACACGTCCAAACAGGAAGAGATTTAGAGCTGCTCACACTGATAAATCCACAGTGAAACAATCTCCTACATCAGCTTCAATGCTGCACATCTATATATACTGCCAGAAAGAACACCACTCGTAAAGCTATATACTCAAAACTGCCATCCAAAAACCTCAGAGGAACATTATATTTAACTCAAAATCTCTGTTTTACTCTTGCTTGACCCCAAAAATCAAAAACATTTCCATCTTGGAGACCACACAATAAGAGGGAGACTTAAAAATGCTTTATTTCAGATGCTGAGGAATGAGGGGCGCGAGTGCAGGCCGTAATTAGGGGTCCGTCGTCCATCCATTCTCAGAGGTCACCGACCATACGCATAACAAACACGCTGAAGCCTCATCAACCTGAAAAACACACACGCGCCGCTGTGTAGGAGGACATATACGCGTGATATACTGATATAATCAAACGCATTTTAATACAGATGAGAAGAATGAGACCCTTATTAGAAGACAGAGCAGACGCTGTTTTCGAAACCGGTCCAATCCAGGGACACGCTTACAGTCGGTTTAATTGGCAAAGTGAAGGTCAAAGAATGCGTGTAAATGAAAAGATGACGGATTTAAACATGTCGGCTGTGAGAACACCAGTCACAGACAGAAGTTAGGGGTTTTTTTTCTACCATTTTTAACTTTACTTGAAGTTATTTTTTAGTTATTTTCTTGGTTTCGTTAGATATGAAACATTTTAAAGACATTTACATTTCGCTTCATGAAAAAATGGTGGTGGTGGTGGGGGGGGGGGGGTATGGTGTTAGTATGGTATTCACACACACAACCATTTCTAGGGTTTACAAAGAATGGTGTGAAAAGGGAAAAACATCCAGTATGCGGCAGTCCTGTGGGCGAAAATGCCTTGTTGATGCTAGAGGTCAGAGGAGAATGGGCCGACTGATTCAAGCTGATAGAAGACTGAAATATCCACTTGTTACAACCGAGGTATTCAGCAAAGCATTTGTGAAGCCACAACACGCACAACCTTGAGGCGGATGGGCTACAACAGCAGAAGACCCCACCGGGTACCACTCATCTCCACTACAAATAGGAAGAGGAGGCTACAGTTTGCAAGAGCTCACCAAAATTGGACAGTTGAAGACTGGAAAAATGTTGCCTGGTCTGATGAGTCTCGATTTCTGTAGAGTCATATTTTGGCGTAAACAGAATGAGAACATGGATCCATCATGCTTTGTTACCACTGTGCAGGCTGGTGGTGGTGGTGTAATGGTGTGGGGGTTTTCTTGTTTTCTTGGCACACTTTATGCCCCTTAGTGCCAATTGGGCATCGTTTAAATGCCACGGCCTACCTGAGCATTGTTTCTGACCATGTCCATCCCTTTATGGCCACCATGTCTCCATCCTCTGATGGCTACTTCCAGCAGGATAATGCACCATGTCACAAAGCTGGAATCATTTCAAATTGGTTTCTTGAACATGACAATGAGTTGACTGTACTAAAATGGCCCCCACAGTCACCAGATCTCAACCCAATAGAGCATCTTGGGATGTGGTGGATGTTCATCCCACAAATCTCCATCAACTGCAAGATGCTATCCTATCAATATGGGCCAACATTTCTAAAGAACACTTTCAGCACCTTGTTGAATCAATGCCATGTAGAATTAAGGCAGTTCTGAAGGCGAATGGGGGTCACACAAAGTACAGTATTAGCATGGTGTTCCTAATAATAATTAAGGCCCCATAATCACAATGAAGTGAACCCTGATTCTTGTGCATTCTATATTTAGTGCACAAAATCCCAGAGTTTTTCATTTAATTTGGGCCCGAGCTCAGATTGAGAGAGTCCTAATCAATATGACTTTGGAGGACCCTCAAACAGATGTAGCAATACTCTTCCTGTAAAACACTGCAGTGGAGAGAGAGCGAGAGAAGCCGGCTGCTGTTCAGTGGATTAGGCCCAGGGCTTTGGAGTGCTGCTGGGAGCTGGAGAGACCCCGTCACACTCGCCCTGTTTACAGTGTGAAGAGTGTTTTTATGTCAGGGTTTTTGAAGCACCTCTCAAAGCCTGGGCCAAGGCATCGGGGCAGAGCTTACACTGGGAGAAGATGCACTTCACTGAGCCTCTCTCTCACACACACACAAATGTGTGCTTAAGGGCCTGGATCACTGACTCACTCACTGATCAGAGCAAAAGAACGCCTGAGCATTGTGAACGTAAAAATAAGCCAGTGTGGTAATCACTGAAAGAGCCCACATATGCTCTCGGCCCACGCCAACACGGATTTCTCCCCCGGATAACTAAATGACAGTGAGCTTGTTTCTCGTTTGCATCCGGTCCAAACTCGGCCTGAATATCCATCAATATCAATCATTCAAAAGTTGCTCTTTCTAAAATCTCGTGAGCTGCTTACTATAATTATGTTGCCTTCAACACATATCCTCCTTTTGGTTTGTGTTCTGGATCTTTCCATCCCAGACCCCATTCTGCAGTGGAAATGTGCGGAATGAGTCAAGAACGGACAAAGGCCTGCAACCCGCGCCGGAACCGTGTCGGTTGAAAAGTTATTTGGTAATATAGCCTTTGCAGAGAGGGCAATCCCAGAATGCACAGCAACAACAAAAAATCCATCCGGGAAAAATAAACGAGTTTTTAAAAATACTGTGCTACTCTATTAGGGTTAATCTGAAATATTCTGCTACTGACATTTTTAAAATGTGAAGATACTAACATTTCTGTCGTAAAGTTAGTATTGAGTACCAGGTCAATCCTGTACCCACTCAATTAATAAATGAATACATATAAATAAATTAGGGCTGTCAGGTTGTGGGTTTAAATGAATAAATGCGTATTAAATCATTTGTTGTAGGGCGGTCAAACGATTAATCGCATCCAAAATAAAAGTCTGTGTTTACATAATATATGTGGGTGCACTGTGTATAATTATTTTGTATATATAAATATACACACATGCACATACATTACAGTATATACATGAAAATATTTCTTAAATATATACAAGCATGTGTGTGTATTTATAAATATAAAATAATTATACACACTACACACATATATTATGTAAACACAAACTTTTATTTTGAATGTGATTAATCGCGATTAATCGTTTGACAGCCCTACAATAAATGAATTAATACGCATTTATTCATTTAAACCCACAGCCTTTGATAAACGTTGGATAAATAAAATGATTAACTCAAAGGTCACAGGTTTAATTCCCAGGGAATGCATGAAGTGATAAAAATGTTTGAATGCAATAAAAACGTCTAATATAATAAATACAAAAATGTATTATAAAACTTCTATGATGCATATATAGCAAAAAAAAAAAATAAGATAAGATATTAATACCATAGGCAGCTCACTAGGTTTTGTGTGTTTGCGCACAGAGCAAAGCAAACGTTTCTGATGGAGCGTGTGAACATGAGAGTGACCAGCGCTGGCATGTCTCCTGACGGGACGCCCCGCTCTCTGAACTGCTGTCACTGGAGGATCTGCTGGCCTGCTGCACCAGCACTCTCCCCTCCAGTATCAACACTGGATGACTCACCACTTTTCGCTGACTAACTCTTTTCTTGAACCAGAGCGAGGGGGGGGCGATAAGAAGATTGTCAGGCATAGTGCTGGAGGGGAAGACAGACAAACCGAGAGAGAGAGAGAGAGACGGGCATATCTCAGCGCTGCCGGCTGCCTCTGATAAACACTGATAAGGCATCTCTTTGATGTTCAGTTAAGTGTAAAATTAAAATGCGCCAAAAGCCGAGGGGCGCACGGCACCCTTCTGCAACTAAAGACGGGAGGATTTTCCTCTTTTCTTGTTGGCTCCTCCCCTGTGTTGCTCTTTCTGAAACCAGGCAGGTGTTAATCGTATGGGTGTCTGTCCCGTCGTGCTTATATCAAATCGAATATCAAATCATTTTCAATCTTTCATCTGGCTATCATTAAGCCTCATTATCCACACGGCCTGATTACAGATCCAATTAACCTTGTTTCTCTGAGCCGTGCGTATAGTTAATAATTTCTCTAATTGAAAAACTGTAATGTCAGAATCACAGATATGAAAACACTTAGTTGCCTGGCAGCTTCTACGGCTGTAATGACGGCATAAAAAAGTGCCACTGACCGAATGAAATATTAATGTGTCTGGAGACGCTTGTAGAAGCTTCTAACCTGATTCGTCACATCTGACCAAACAGATTAGGCACTTTATCAGAGTCGCATTCTACACACACAGGGCATCTTATTTTTATCTTCCATCCATCCATCCATCCATCCATCCATCCATCCGTCCATCTCAGTCTCCATCCATCCATCAATCTATCTTTCCATCTATCTTTCCATCCATCTATCTATCTATCTATCTATCTATCTATCTATCTATCTATCTATCTATCTATCTATCTATCTATCTATCTATCTATCTATCTATCTATCTATCTATCTATCTATCTATCTATCTATCTATCTATCTATCCATCCATCCATTTAACTATCCATCCGTCTAGTCTCCATCCATCCATCCATCCATCCATCCATCGATCCATCTATCTATCCATCCATCTCAGTCTCCATCCATCCATCCATCCATCAATCTATCTTTCCATCTATCTTTCCATCCATCTATCCATCTATCTATCTATCTATCTATCTATCTATCTATCTATCTATCTATCTATCTATCTATCTATCTATCTATCCATCCATTTAACTATCCATCCATCTAGTCTCCATCCATCCATCCATCGATCCATCTATCCATCCGTCTCAGTCTCCATCCATCCATCCATCCCTATCCATCCATCTATCTTTCCATCCATCCATCCCTATCCATCCATCTATCCATCCATCTATCTTTCCATCCACCCATCTATCCATCCATTCATCCATTCATCCATCCATCCATCCATCCATTTATCTTTCCATCTATCTATCTTTCCATCCATCTATCTATCCATCTATCTATCTATCTATCTATCTATCTATCTATCTATCTATCTATCTATCTATCTATCTATCTATCTATCTATCCATCCATATAACTATCCATCCGTCTCAGTCTCCATCCATCCATCCCTATCCATCCATCTGTCCATCCATCTATCTTTCCATCCATCCATCCATCCATCCATCCATCCATCTATCCATCTATCTATCCATCTATCCATCCATTCATCCATCCATCCATCCATCCATCCATCCATCCATCCATCCATTTAACTATCCATCCGTCTCAGTCTCCATCCATCCATCCATCCATCCATCCATCCATCCATCCATCTTTCCATCTATCTATCTATCTATCTATCTATCTATCTATCTATCTATCTATCTATCTATCTATCTATCTATCTATCTATCTATCTATCTATCTATCTATCTATCTATCTATCTATCTATCTATCTATCTATCTATGAATAATTCCAGCTATAAAAACCTAATAAATTATTTGTAGTTTTGCATCTAACAGAATTAAATTACATTATGTAATATTATTGTAAACAAATATATATTTTGATGCATTTAAAATGTGCAGCTAAAATAAACCGGACTGATATTTACAGTGTAGCCAGTGAAAATGTTGACAGGGCCTGCTATATCTGTTACACATTAAAAAAAAAATTGTTTGATTTGTAAATTTGCCATTTTTTTTCAGTTTTTAGCCAAAACATGAATGAATTAATGTTTTATCTCTAATATGTTGCTTCTGAGGCTCATCTGGCCCAAACTCTCACCTTCACTCATGGCTGTGGCGTCACAACAATGTTGACGTCATAACTACAGCATCAGTTCAATAAACGTTTCATAAACTGGGTGGAGTGGGGAGCGAGCTGCGGCTGAAACCAGTCTACCAGTCCGATTCACACTTGGATTCAAATCCGCATCTCGTCTCATCTAAAGCTAAAGTGTTAGTTAGCAGGGCCACTTTGTTCCTGTCGCTGTGGTTTCACTCTGTAATCATGATGCAAAGAAAAGCAAGAGACATAAATAAAGCAAATGCCCTCAGAGTCTGGTATCCAAGCAGCTGGAGAGTCACGTATGCAGTTTTCCTTTCATTCCTCGGTCATGGAGTGCAGTAAAACAGAGAGGCAGCAGTAACTTCTCAACCTCTGAAGGCAGCGGCCTACAGCTCAGTCAAGTGTGCAATGAGGCACTCAGGCAAGAAATCAAACGCAAAAGGAGAGAAAGAAATGGAGAAAAGGAGAGAGAAAAAAGGAGGGGGCGGGAATACAAGATGTAAATCTATTCACAGATTGGGCCAAATCTGTGCTAAGACTATTATTTTCCCTCACCGCAACAGAATCTTGGCTGGAAACACGACACCAACCAAGACATTAAACACTTGGGCCCATTTCAAACATCAGTATCCACAAACAAAAGGCACAAACAAAAAAGTTGGCCAAGTTATTTGGCTCGATACTCATTAGCACCTGAAATTCTGGAAGGAATTACATTGTAGACACCCCTGAAAACACTCATGCATCCATCATACCGCTGCGCAAAAAGGAGAATTAGAAAATCAACGGCCTGAAACTCTGACTCAAATCGGCTTTGCAGAACGGAAATAAGACTGCACTCTATTCCAACACTTCGTTTGTACGTGACACCATTTTCTAGGGTGATTTGGGTGGTCACCAATATTTTACCCAAAAAGACTCAAAGTACCTTCAGCCAAACTGCATAGTTTTGCGAACGACATCTGCAAATGTAAATCCTGGGTGATTTCTGTATACGTTATATGATTTAAGAATTTTTACGTTTTAGTGTACATTAGCTATGGCATCCAAGTTGAGAATTTCATTTGTGTGCAAAAACTATTTATTGGTGAATGTGTTTCACCAATTAATATCAGGATAAAACAAACAAAATAATCCAAAAAACTTTCGTTTTCAGTTTTCTGAACGAATCTTTGAACGAATCTTTTTCCGAGTCAATTCGTTCGTTTCGTTCGTTGAATGAACCAAATGACACAAAAAAGATTTGTTAATTTTGATGAACGAGTTCGAACAGGAGAGTCACGAACGTGCGTCACAGAACAGAGCAAGGCGACCATTTGAGCTTATAAAACTTGAACTTTGTTATCTATTTATTAAATGAGCAATCGTTTCTCTTGATAAGACCCTTATTCATCATCTGGAATCGTTTAAAGCCCTTTGAACAGTTTGCAGTTTGCACTGAAAGTGTCTTTTGGACTTTGAACCGTTTGGTTCCCACTTTCTCCATTATATGGAGAAAAATGCTGGAATGTTTTCATCAAAAACCTTAATTTCTTTTCGACTGAAGAAAGAAAGACATGGACATCTTGGGTGACACGGGGGTGAGTAAATTATCAGCAAAAGTTTTTTCAAAAGTGAACTACTCCTTTAAGGCCTGAGGGACTTGTTGAAAGTCAAGCACTTAGCGTATCCAAACGGGAAAATCTGCCATTATTTACTAACCCTCATGTTGTTTCAAACTTGCCATTTATTCTGTATGCCACATAAAACTACCAGCATATGGGTTTGGAACAACGTCACGATGGTTAGCAAACGACAGAGTTTTAGGAGAACTACCCCTTTAAATGTGTTTATGAATTTGAGACGGACACATAAGCGGTTCTGTTGTCCTCACTTCCTGTTCCTCCAGAGAGCAGGGCACAATAGCTTGCGTACTCTGTTTAAAAGAATGCCAACCCTCAAGGGAACATCACAGGAAAGGAAACTGAGAACAGATGAGCCGTTCTGAACATCTGAATCTATCTTTCATTTGAGAAAGAGAAACAGTGAGTCATTTGAGCCACACTGAATCATAAATGAACTCATAATACAGCTGAATCTGATTATGCCACGTGGCACCGCTGCAGATCAAACCCTCGAGACTGGAACCGTTCAGACTAGAACGCGCATGAGAAATCGAGAAGTCAAGTACTTGTTCGGCACTAACTGATTGATTATTAAAAAGGCAATTCAGATTACTAGATTAGAACTGATTTTCAATTTTATGAGGTTAACGGACTGCTGTTTTTTTGTTATTTTTAATAATTTAAATATTTTTTTAATATATAATCTTAAATATAAACATCAAGATTTGAAAACAAAAAGGTATGATTAACATTTCAACTGTGTTAAACATTGTTTTTTTTTACCTAGGGTATATATTTGAAATAAAGTATATATTATTATATTAAAAAAAATAATGATATGTAATTATTTATATGCAAGTATGTATGTATGTATGTATGTGTGTGTGTTAAACATTGTATTTTTACTCTAGGATATATATATAAAATACTATATTTTATGTATATATATATATAAAATATAGTATTTTAAATTATTTATATATTACACACACACACACACACACACATATATATATATAGTATTTAAATTATTTATATATTATATTAAAAACACACACACACACACATATATATATATATATATATTATATACACACACACTGTATATTTAATATTTGCATATTAATAATAATATTAATAATAGAAGTAATTATATTAGTGTCCCTTTTCTTTATTCTTAATGTCAAGACCATGGAGTGCTTTGAATGTGATGATGAGGATCTTGTATTTACGAAAGCGCATCGGTAACCAATGAAGTCTTCGTAAAATCAGAGTAATGTGGGAAGATTTCTTTGTGTATGTAAGGATCCTAGCTGCGGAGCGGAGTTGTCAATATATTAGATTTTATTTATAGATGAGTTGGGTAAGCCATAGAAAAGAGAATAGCAGGAGTCGAGCCGTGAAGTGATGAAAGCGTGAACTAGAGTTTCAGCATCGCTGATATTCAGAAATGGACGTAAGCGCGCGATACTACGAAGGTGAAAGAAGCCAGACTGAAAGAAGCGGCAGCAACTGGACTCTCACCGTAAACGGATATTCGATTTTCATTATGTGTTTGAATTCTTCACTACAAAATACAAAATAACTTAGCTGATGCGTGTCATTTAACAGAGCTGGTCCGGTTTGTTTCTTACCTCTGCGCTGCTCACTCGACCTTCCTGGAAAGAACACTCGGCTACGTTATTAGTGCAGATGTGGCGATATTTACACCAGTTGCAGGGGAAAGGGCTGCTAACACACGACGAACACCTGCAGAGGAGAAAAACAAAAGAGAGTTACATGAGAGATGTGTTCTGAGCACATGAAACAAGAAATCTGTGAACTCCACCCGATTTTCTACTCACTTGAGTCACACCACAATCTAACTGACTGTTGACTGTCTGTGCTTAATAGATAGATAGATAGATAGATAGATAGATAGATAGATAGATAGATAGATAGATAGATAGATAGATAGATAGATAGATAGATAGATAGATAGATAGATAGATAGATAGATAGATAGATAGATAGATAGATAGACCGATAGACCGATAGACCGATAGACCGATAGATAGATAGATAGATAGATAGATAGATAGATAGATAGATAGATAGATAGATAGATAGATAGATAGATAGATAGATAGATAGATAGATAGATAGATAGATAGATAGATAGATAGATAGATAGATAGATAGATAGATAGATGGTAAGATGGATAGATAGATAGATAGATAGATAGATAGATAGATAGATAGATAGATAGATAGATAGATAGATAGATAGATAGATAGATGGATGGATGGATGGATGGATGGATGGATGGATGGATGGACGGAGTGATGGATGGATGGACGGAGTGATGGATAGATGGATAGATAGATAGATAGATAGATAGATAGATAGATAGATAGATAGATAGATAGATAGATAGATAGATAGATAGATAGATAGATAGATAGATGGTAAGATGGATAGATAGATAGATAGATAGATAGATAGATAGATAGATAGATAGATAGATAGATAGATAGATAGATAGATAGATAGATAGATAGATAGATAGATAGATAGATAGATAGATAGATAGATAGATAGATGGTAAGATGGATAGATAGATAGATAGATAGATAGATAGATAGATAGATAGATAGATAGATAGATAGATAGATAGATAGATAGATAGATAGATAGATAGATAGATAGATAGATAGATAGATAGATAGATAGATAGATAGATAGATAGATAGATAGATAGATAGGTAGATGGGTAGATAGATAGATAGATAGATAGATAGATAGATAGATAGATAGATAGATAGATAGATAGATAGATAGATAGATAGATAGATAGATAGATAGATAGATGGGTAGATTGATGGGTAGATTGATGGGTAGATTGATGGGTAGATTGATGGGTAGACGGATAGATGGATAGATAGATAGATAGACTTGGTCTCAGAAACTAGCATGAATAAACCTTCATTCAACTATTTAATAATCAATTAAAAAATAATTCACATCTGTATGATATTACGCTGTAGCCACATTGGACCAGCAGTTTGGAAGATGGATGGATGATTCAGATCTATCTTCAGGTCAGACGTGGGGCGTGACCGTTACAGTGCATTATAGGTATTTTTTTCAGCCATTGAGCGAACATCGGTTGTACACTCGTTATTGTGTTGCATTATGGGATTGAATGAGTGCACTCGATAATGTCCACTATGGCTTCTGACACCACTACAAATGGCTGTTCCCTCAAATACTGCCCTATTTAAGGGTATAGGGAGTGATTTGAACACAGCCACGGTCATATTAGAAACGCACCATTTTTTTTAAAATTAAACTACCCCACACCACTCACAAACACAAGAAGTGGCAACTAGAACTTCATCTCCAGCAGTGACCTAAACTCTTTGTCCGCAACTGAACCTCTGGCTCAAGTCATTAATTCTCTCAATTCTTCGAATACTTTGCCTATAAATCACGTCATTGTCCTTGAGAACATCTCGAACGAGCCCCGGGTCAGACTTAAACTCTCATAGAGACGCTCTCATTGTGAAAGAAGACGGCGCCGTGGAAATCTGAGTGGTCAATATGTCACAAATCCACTCTTTCACTTCAACACACACAATTAATCCGCTAGGGCCATTGAAAACCCGACTCGTTCTCAATTAGTCATTAACCCGGCCCTGAAAAAGCCTTTCAGACGGAGGCCCTAATGACATTCCCAATTAAACAGTCACATCCCGCCGAGAAACAGAAGCGGGCGACACCTGTGGACTCGAGGACGAAAGGCCAATCGCGCCACGAGAGCGTTTGCGGACCCTTCCGGCAGGGCAAGTTTTCCCACCTCACGCTGTCTCTCATCTGCCACTGTAAGCCTGCGCAATACGCCATCCTGATCACGTCTTTCCCTCTGGAGGCACGCTTCCAATCGCCTTCAGAGAGCACTCGACAGTCCAAGCACACCACACCTGGAGCTGCATCGCTCAGTATGATCTCGCTCTCGCAGAAAACACCTGAGGCGTTTGCAGGGGCTGAATTATACAGGCCGCTTTTCTCACAAATTATCATGGGTCATTTAAAACGCGTTAATGCAGTTTCGTTGCGGCACGGATGCATTTTAACTCGCTAAATCTAATATCGCTGCCGACGGGTGTGCGGTGTGGGAGTGTTTTTAGTGCGCTGGAAGGGATGCAAACTAGAGCCGATGGAGGAGGCTGCAGCCGAAATGCGCTGTAAATACTGCAAACGGATCTGCAAGTCTCGCCTGAAATATGCAATATGCTGTGTCAGGGGTTTAAGGCCCATCAATTCACTCAGCTTTAATTTGAGCGTGGGCTGAGAAACACTGCACGGCCAAATGGTGACACTCTGATGAAGTGAGTATTTTACCATCATTGGGAGTCTGGGCTGGACTTTCTGCTCAGGCGAAACGGCATCAAATCATGAGACTGTGCACAATAGTCAAACTGAAATGAAAAAAATATATATTTCATTTCTTAATACAAGTTTCTGGCCGTGATTCATTTGTGCACGTTATAAGAGAGGTTAAAAAAAATAAGAAAAAAATCTAATCTTTCAACCAAAAATGAATAATATGGTCCGCCTCAAAAATGTGACATCGCTAACCTTTTCCCAACCCCTCCCATCCAATCACTGGGCTCCGTTCTGTTTTTAAAAGTTTTTAAAAATCCAATCAACTCCTAATGGATAAAATCAAGCTTTTGGATTGAAACGGGTAAATTATAGAAATAATGTATAGATACACACACACACACACACACACAAAAATACTTATAATTGACTATCCAGTTTTGCTCAGAAATGCATATTGAAATCTGAACAAAATAAGATGTATACATGAATAAAATAGCCTAAAAATAAAATTTTGATAATTAAAATAATTCTACATTTATTTTATTATAATACTGCTTTATTGCTATATCTGTATATATATATATATATAAGACAATCAGTAAAATAAAAGACAATCAGTAATGTATTGCAATAAAAATATGTGTATTATATTTTTATAATGATATATATATATATATATATATATATATATATATATGAAGAGGTCAGATGCAAAAACCTCTAAGTGCCATTTGAAATTTTCTTCTAGAATGATCATTTTTATCAAGCTTGTATATTTAAGTTCAGTAATTTCACTTAAATGGCAATTCATAGGTAATCTTCATTGTCATTTAAGTGAAATTACTGAACTTAAATATATAAGCTTGATAAAAATGATCATTTTAGAAGAAAACTTCAAATGGCACTTAGAGGCTTTTGCATCTGAACTCTTCATATATATAAATATTAGGCTATCACTATAAAAATTATTAAAGTATTTAAACTTTTTTTACAAATAAACAAGTATATTTTTTTGGAAAACATTGCTCAGAAACGCATATTGAAATCTGAACAAAATAAGACGTATAAATGAATAAAATAGGCTAAAAATAAAATCATAATTTAAATAATTCTACATTTATTTTATTATAAAATTGCTCTATCTATCTATCCATCCATCCATCCATATATATATATATTTAATTGGAAAACATCCTGACTAATGCTTTCAAGACTATCATGAGACATTATGCAAAATCGACAAAATATAACATTGGCTAGATAACATTATCTTGGTGACACATCAGCAGAAACCACAACAACACTGAGGAATACATAACAGAAAACCAGAAAACCAGACAATCAACAAATGTCTCTTATTGTTGAGCCCTGCATCTACTCCCTCAAAACCTCTCCAACTCGGTGCTTTGATATGCACTTCCTGGTAACTTGAGGACAAGCATATCTAGGTTGAGCAATAAAACACAAAAGAGTTTCACATGTTTAATGAATGCCCACATACATTCCCATCCAAAACTAACTAGCACTAGAAGGAAAGCCTCCCTAGCAGCTGCATGCGAAGATGAAACAGAATAAAGTGCTTTGGCTTTATATAAGCCATTTCATAACAAAATATCCTGAAATGCACTGCGCTTCCTCCCCTGCCCCCTCTCTCACATCACAGGTGGTCATTATCCCACTGGGAACGGCGAGGTTAAGACGGGGATGGGGAAGGGTCTTTGGGTCTGGGTGGTCAAAGAATTGTGGGAAATAAAGATGGAGGCAGGAGATTGAGGACGAGAGAGTGCCGTCCACCGGCGTCACACAATTGGCGGGCTAAACGTCCCCACAGGGCTTTTGTGGAAACAGGAAATCTGGCAGCGGCTGTAGGTAGCGTGCCTCGCTCGGACGTGGGTTGCCATGGCAACTGCCGAGCCCGGCTCCATGGATCAGCAGCACGGGCGCCTGTACTTACACACATAGACTGGATTTGTGCATCTAATTTTCTATAACACACACAGTACCTGTACATGTATTGCTGTCGTCACGTAGCGGCTCCCTCCAGTTGTCATGTTTCATCTCCCTTTTCTTGGAATTGGAATTCACTTCCTTCTTCCAATAAACCAACTCACATTTCCCTCCCGTTTCGATGCAAATCACAACTGGAACGGCCGAAATGGGTTTGGAAAAACAAAGGAGGCGCTAACAATGCGTGATTGTGCCCGCTGACTGGGTTAAGTGATGTAAAGCGTTCGAATGAAAGGAGGAGTGGCGGAGGGAAATAAACGAGGGGGTTCCTGTCCTCCGGGACGCAACCACACGTCTCCACCCACTGCATTGACTCCACGGGGACTGAAGTGCAAATGAACAGAAATATATAGAGTGTGGATCGCTGTTAGGCCAAAGTCTGAATGTGATTACCGCGTTCGGACTGAACCGAGTCAACACTCGCGTTTGTCAAACCTGACCTCCAAATAGGAGGGATCACCAGCTATACACTTTTATGTATATATACTATGAAAAAATAATATTATAAATGTGTAAAATATTTAGTTTGGTTGTGTTTTTTTTCTACTCACTGTAGTACTGTAGCCTACTGTATTTATCAAAATGTATTAATGTATTATTTAAAGCAAAGTTCATTTATTAAATTTAATCAATTTATTTAGTTAGTAAGTTTTATCTTTTATGTCATTTTAATTATTTAAATTAAATGTTTTTTATATTTATTTATTATAATTAAATGTATTTTTTTCTCAAATTGATTTATTTTCATTTATATATTTTAGTCATTTTTATCAGAAATCTATTTTTTCTAATTATTTTTTAATTTGTATTAATTATTTTATTTAATTTTTATTTTATTTGAATTATTTAATTTATTCATTTAGTTTTATAAAATTAATGTTTTAATTATTTAAATTAAATTTGATTTATTTTAATATTTTTATGCATTTATTTTAATCAAATGTATTTATTTTAATTAATTTATTTTGTTAGTACATTTTATCAAATGTAATTTTGTGTAAGTTTTTTATATTTATTTATGATAATTAAATGTATTTTTTCTCAAATTGATTTATTTTAATTGTTTATGTATTCATTTTTATCAGATCATTATTTTTAAATTTGTATTATTTTATTTATTATTTATTAATTTGAATTATTTCATTTTAATGTATTATTTAAATCAAGTTTTATTTATTTAGTTTTATAAAATGTGTGCTTTAATTATTTAAATTTTTATGCATTTATTTTATTCAAATGTATTTATTTTAATTATTTAAATTAGATGATATTAACATTTATATTTAAATCTAATTCATAATCATTTATATTTTGTTAGTTTAATCAAATTTTTTTATTTATTTTTATTTTATAAATAAAGGTGACTTGACTAACCAGAAGCAGAGGGTCGAGAACTGAATCACAGACTGAAATCATTCCAGCAGCAAACAGCTGGACCGCACAGCAATTACACACCAGCACAAACACCTCTGGAGCAATCACACTCATTTACTGACCACAGACCGAGCCTCAAATCACGTTTTTTTACTGCCAGTGGGAACATATTGTGTTATTCTAAGAGAAATTATGATTTCAGCAGGAAGTTTGCTGGTTTCTGAGAAATTTACAGATGTTCTTTTTTTGTTTCGTTTTTAAATAAGCTTTTTAAAACTATGGAAGCTTGTTTCTGCCACGGAATAAAAAATTGTAAAAAAGGTAATTGCGACTTTTTATCTCACAATTCTAACTCACAACTGTGAGGGGAAAAAATGGATTCGAGAGGAAAAAAGTCAAAATTATCTTTTAATTTTTTATTTATTTATTCCATGGTGGCAACAAGCTAAAGTATAAGTCAAACATCCAATTAAAAAATCCTTTGGAATCCAAGCAAAACACCTCTCAAAAAATCATTTAACTTTGGCATTAATCTTGCAAAATTTGTATTTTTGCACTAGACTTAAAAAAAAATTCCTCCTGACTAGCATGAAGCATAGCATGAAGATTTTAAAGCTAATAACTGTGGAAACACATCACCACAGGACTGTATATATAAATTACCTTAACATTCAGAAATATTAGCAAGGAAAAGCAGAGATATTATCAAATACAGCTCAAAGTGACTTTAAAAAAAAAAAAAATCTTGAGCATTCTAGATAAAATTTTGCATGTGGTTTTGATTACACAAACACAAACACTTCACTATCCATGAACATCTGTCTAATCCCGCTCAAGCTCCTCAACATGGCACAGCTGCGTTGTGTTTGTGTCTATCAAAAATAATTAAATTTCCGCCAACATGATTTCACCAAAAATGTGACTTACGTAGCCATAAAGAATGCTAATGCACAGGTAACACTTATATTTGATGATCATGAATTTATGCATTTAATTTTAATGAACTATGAATAACTTTTTAAAGCTTTTATTGTTTAACGTTTTGTCAATGCATTTTTCATTTTAGTTCAAAATGCATTAGTTATCTTTAACGTTTCATGTTAAAAAGTAGAAATAAAGATTAAACAAGATTAATAAATGCTGTAAAAATACTGTGCATTGTCAGCTCATGTTAACTAGTGTGTTAACTAATATTAAGGTAGGTAACTTTTTTTTAAGTGATTACCATTTATATATAAATGCAGATAGTAAATCTTGGTAAATTTTAATAGTAAATTTTTAATAGGTAAAAAATTTTAATAGTAAATTGTCACTGCAGATAGTAAATCTTGGTAAAAATGCCGACAAAGTAGATAACGGCCGTGAAGGAAACTAGTTCAATGACTGCGAATCCAATCACACCCGGCTGGCGGTTTCACGCGTCACATGGACATCTTTGACCGGCGCACTTACGATTGCAAGACGCTGCAGTTGTAGAAGACGAAATCAGTGGTGATGAATTTGAGGCCCGTCTCTTTGGACTTCAGAGAGAGCTTCACGACCCGTTTATCGCCTGGAAAAGAATGGAAAGAGACAGTAATGAAGAGTTAGGTGGAGAAAATGCACGAGAAATGAAGTTAGCATGAGAAGGGTCAATTGAACTCGCACTGATGGTCTAATGCAGTGACTGTGCCCCGCTCTGCACATATACTCACTAATGTTCACGTTTGGAATATATTTGATTGCGAGACCATTTATCCACTTCTTCCATCTGTGAGCGAAATGCACTTACGTTTCAAACTCAGCAACCCTTTTGCGTTCCATAATGACTACATCTCTGCCTATCAAATTATACTTGCGGGCCTCACTTCACTATAATTGACATAATATTTCCATTTGCACATGGCAATAATTGTTATTAATGGGAGAACCAGGCTTCCGGAGTCTAAAAGTTACCATCATGAGATTTGGAATTCTTAGAGTACCTTAAAAACCAGAAAAATGACTAAAAGGGGAAAATGAACTTAAGTCTCAAAGCTTTAGGAGGCTCTGAAGAGATTTGTGTAATTATCAGTCATCACAAAAGGAAAAAAAAGCAGGCACAAAATGGAAAAAACAGAAGAAGATAATTCAATTAAATTTTATTTCTAAAGCACAAATTGCTCCACAGCAGCTCTAAAGAGCAGCTTAATAGACTTGGTCAGAGTAGATGTATTTAATTTGACGCAAATGAAAATGAGGCCATGGGTGACAGTTGTACAGTCCAAGATGTAGGTATCTTTGTTTCCACAGTAGTTTCAATTTTGATATTTTTAGGTCAAACCGTTCTTGTCTGTCAGTCATATAATGGAGGTCTATGGTCACCACCTCAAAGAGCATGCACAGAGAAGGCCAAATTAAACATGATTTAATGACTAGTAAATGTAAGTACACATTGATGGCCTAAGACACGAAACGAGCGGTTTGTGTGGGAAAACGAACAGTATTTATATCATTTTTACCTCTTGTAATCACAGCCACAAAGCGCCCGCATCCTCAGATCACTTGGACGTAAAAACATTATAAATACTGTTCGTTTTCTCACACAAACCGCTCGTTTCGTGTCTTAGGCCATCAATGTGTACTTACATTTACGAGTCATTAAATCATGTTTAATTTGGACTTCTCTGTGCTTTGAGGTGGTGACCATAGACCTCCATTACATGACTGACAGACAAGAACGGTTTGACCTAAAAATATCAAAATTGAAAATACTGCGGAAACAAAGACACCTACGTCTTGGATGCACTTGAGGTAAGCTAAAACATCCCAAAAATTAATTTCAAAGTGAACAATCCCTTTAAGTGTTGTTTTATGTTTTTTGTGTAATTTAGAAAAGGGGAAGACTTGATAGTGTGTAATTGTGTTTAATGTTAAATTACATTGGAATTAATTAATAAAACCATTTAAATTACAGTGGGTTACCATTGTGGAGAAGAGTGGAGCATTTTGTTTGGCTTTCGACTGATTTAATTATTTTCTACAGCTTAGGTTGAAGGAACATGTAAATCTTAGCATTTAAGATGCTAATATGTGCTACTGCTAGCAAATAGCTATTATCTATCAATTTAATTATGTGTCACTAAAATAAATGAAATATTAATGGATGAATGAATATAAAAAATACCTGAATCATGTCAGGAAGCCTTTAAAAATTCACGTTGAGACTACTTAAATTGGGTCGCTTAAATTTACTTAATTCAATGATGTTGAAGTTACATGAAACAATTTATGTTTGTTAACCGTAACCAGTTATGTTGGAAAAAAAAATTAATTAAAGCCAACATATTTGTTTTGAGTGTGGAAAACAGGGTTTGTAAAAATAGAAGGACCTAATCAGATTGTGCTTGTTTTTGTTCACACCAAATGAAATATGGCAGAAACATAAATTTAAGCAATAAATAAATAAAAAAACATAAATATATAATATAAAATGTTTTTGAAAGGCTGCATTTATTTAATCAAAATACAGAAAAAACTGTAATATTGTGAAATGATAAAAATCACAAATAACTATTGCAATTTATTCCTGATTCAAAGTGGAATCTTTAGCATCATTTCAGAAGATTTCACATTTATTTTAACGTGCATGATAATAGGTTGTACTTGACGTTGCATTGAAAATACATATTTTCCCACATATTTCTAGTTGACTAAAATGGTGAAAATATGGGTTTGTAAATTAGACGTGGTGTAGGACATTAATGCAACCTGTTGAATGAATTATGCATCTGTTTTCAGTCAAATTAAACATTTTATTGCCCTTTCTAAGACTCTTAATTACTAAAGATGATGGTTCAACCCTGGAAAAGTAAAGTGGAGGAAGAGTGGAATTTCATTAGTTGATGTTGCACCTGAAATGTTTTAGCTCATACAACTAACGCAACATGGGCAGAGAAAAATAACCAACAATAATTCAGCTTTTTAAGATCCAATCAAGTCGCATCCTACATTATTTCAATTTCCAGTCAAAAACACAATCACATTACGGATGTCAAATGCATGTTGAATGGCCCTTCATGTCTCTTACCGTATCCCTGGGTGACATATGGGACGTCCCGCAGGGATGGGGACATGCAGTTGATTTGTCCTTTGTCCAGAACTTCTCCAGGACTTTCTGATAGCTCCTCAAACACACACGTCACCCCAAATGACAGGTTCGGGACGTTAGCTACCTTCACACTCAGCTGAAACACAAACACACACAATCTCCTGTCAGATACGCAAGACGATCATCCTTTCCTCACAATCATGTCGTTTAAAGCTGTATTACTAAAAAAAAATAAAAAAAATAATAAAAAAAGCTGTATTACTTTCTTTTTTTATATAAGAAAAACAATAAGATGAAGAATATATATAAAGCTGATTAATAAATAAATATTTCCCCCATTTAATTAAATCTGTCTATCTGTCTATCTGTCTATCTCTCTATCTATCTATCTATCTATCTATCTATCTATCTATCTATCTATCTATCTATCTATCTATCTATCTATCTACCTACCTACCTACCTACTACCTACCTACCTACCTATCTATCTATCTATCTATCTATCTATCTATCTATCTATCTATCTATCTATCTATCTATCTATCTATCTATCTATCTATCTATCTGTCTGTCATATTGATTTAAATACACTATTTTACATTTACTATATATTTACTCAGTAATTCAGGTCCGTTAATAATACATTTATGCTATTGTTATTATTATTATTATACAGTATTTTTTTTATCAAAGAGTTATAGCAATATACTGTAAAAGCAATACTCGTAAAGGACGGCGTTGTGAGTGTCCATGATAAAAACGCATTATGAAGACAGTTCCGGCGCTATACTAGAGTGATTTTATGCTTCTGGAGTAGCATATAAAATTCAATCACCTGTGTCGAAGCGGAGGTCACGGACATGTTATCGGGAGTGACAGTGATGTCAACACACTGTTTCAGCTCCGTACTGAAGTGAAGCGGCTCGGTCCACTTCTCACAGGCTTCCTTTCTGGAGCACCTGGAAACAAACAAACAAACAAACGGATGAGTAACCCGAAACATCCCGGCCCGCACAATAGCCTGCAGTTGGCGGCGCTCGCTTGATAAGAGGCAGCGGCCCGTCTCGTTCATGCTTCAGTGAGCATGATTTTCCTTTTCCCTGTCCACTCAGACCAATGCATGTCAAATATCCACAGATACCCACAGTCCCAAAAATGGATCAACACGACAAAATGATTTTGATGCTGCCGATATGGAGCAAAACACAAACGGATTTGAATCTGTGTGGCTATGTGTGGTCAGTGCTGCTCATTATTTACACATGATAGTGACTAACACATGGAGCAAGGAGGTAAACAATGCGGTAAAACTTAGTCGCATTATAGAATGAATACAGCTGCATTAATATACAATTTAAACAGCTTGAATGTTGCTCATCCAATCAAAATGGAGAGTCAGAACCATACTTTTTATACCGTTTTTAACTACAATAATTAGTTTTAAACAATCTGATCTTAGTTTCCAAATAATAACTAAACAAAATTTGATAACAAAACAGCAAATTGCTAAATTTTAATTGGAATCATATATTGATATACTCCGTGAATACAATATAACATTACAGTAACACTTTACATCAAGGTTCAAATCATTAATATTAACTGATGCATTAGATATATAATTAACAAATGGACAATATTTGGTAGCATGTTACAATAAGGTTCTATTAGTTTAAGCATTAACTACGATTAACTAACAAGCAAATACTATGTTATAGTGTTTATTAATCTTAGTAAACTTCAGTTAATGAAAGTACAACTGTTCATTATTAGTTCACGTCAGCTCAGGTCTAAAGCTATTAAATAAATTGAACAGGTACAACTTTTAATACATTTTAATAGTGTAATAGTAAATGCTAAAATTAACATTTAGTACATTTTAAAAAAAAATGCTTTAGAATTATTTTTTCATTGTTAGGGTTAGCAGTTAAATAATATTAACAAATGAACCTTATTGTAAAGTGCTACCCAATATATATATATATATATATATATATATATATAGGTTAATGTTAATCTCTTTTTATTACTAGTTATATTTAAATTATTAATACATTATACATATTAAATGCATACATAAAACATAATTATAGTTAATTTATTAATACATTTGTAAGATCATTTAAACATATTATGCACAAATGATTTAATGAACAATGGCAAATAAATACATAATATACTGTATATGTTAATAACAAAATAAATATTCCATATAAATAAATAAATAAATATATATAAATATTATATATATATATATATATATATATATATATATATATATAAATATTAAATATATATATATATATATATACCCATTAATTTAGGTTCGTTCACGATACATTAACATAATTGAAAATATATTAGAAAAATTAAGGTATATAAAGTTGATAGATTTAGAATAGAATAGATTTCGAACAGAGATGGCGACAGAGGAAAAACTGCGGACTGCAGCTTTAATTAACATTAAACTAGAACAATAAAATAATAATAAAAGAATAAATGCTGTACAAAATGCTGTTCATTTCAAGTTAAAGGGTTAGTTCACCCAAAAATGAAAATTCTGTCAGTATTTACTCACCCTCATGTTGTTCCAACCCCGTAAGACCTTCGTTCATCTTCGGAACACAAATTAAGATATTTAGGATATTAAAATCGCTCCTGCATACAGTCCATAGGCTTCTTGAGGGACTGGCTCTTGCTGTCCTCGAAAAGTAATTGAAGACATCGTTAAAATAGTCCAAGTGACTACAGGGGCTCAATCTTAAGTTTATCAAAACGACGAGAACACTTTTGTGCGCAAAAAAACAACAAAAATAACGACTTTATTTCAACTATTCACTTCCTTCTCCATAAGCCTATAGTCCGTTAACGTAGTGTGATTGCGTAGAGCTACGTCACACGTAGGCTCACTATTGGTCGACGCTGGTCATGTGTGTGTGATGCGTGTGACGTACAATAACAGAAGCTTACGCTATT
Source organism: Pimephales promelas (assembly GCF_016745375.1). The sequence goes on along the minus strand of NW_024121099.1, from coordinate 12,349,286 downwards.
AAACTAGTTAGCTGACTCGCGCAGAGGGAGAAATAAACGAATAGTTGAAATAAAGTCGTTATTTTTGTTGTTTTTTTGCGCACAAAAGTGTTCTCGTCGTTTGATAAACTTAAGATTGAGCCCCTGTAGTCACTTGGACTATTTTAACGATGTCTTTTATGACTTTTCGGGGACGGCAAGACCCAGTCCCTCAAGAAGCCTATGGACTGTATGCAGGAGCGATTTTAATATCTTAAATATCTTAATTCGTTTTCCGAAGATGAACGAAGGTCTTACGGGGTTGGAACAACATGAGGGTGAGTAAATACTGACAGAATTTTCATTTTTGGGTGAACTAACCCTTTAATTATACCAAAAGCATTTGAATAATAAAACAACTACTCTTACAGCGATATAAGATTTTGGTCATTTTGTTCAACCCCTGAAAAGTGTAGGGGACACATGAAGTGTATCGATTATCTCCTGAAAGAGACGAGCACAGTAATCTGTAAGTGTATCGGAGATCCGCCTCTGGTGCACACACTCTTCCCATGCGCTCTCATTTGTTTTTGCCGCGGAGCGTCCGTGGGTGGGAGTGAACTGGCCTGGTTTCTCATAAGTACATCTGCAGGGAAGCTGCCAGATACTGAAACATTCATAAAACTGGCATGTTCGTTAGACGTGTTAAGTGGAGTTAAAAGTCGCCCGTGCTTGTGTTAAACCGCGAAGAGCGATGCTAATGTACACAAAGCCTCGTCATAACCCGACCCAGATCATCTATTATAACAATGTTTGCGCCACCATTCGTGACACGGCGCATTCCTCACCAAAAAAACCAAGTCATATTTTAGCGACTTCAGCCCTAAACTCGGCTATTGTTGATTACTGTTATATGTCAGCAGCGAGAAGTACAGTATAAGCTGATGATGCATAACGAAGCTCAGTAAATTAAATGCGCTTTAATTTTGAGGCTGCTCCAGAGAGACTCTAATGAAAAAGGCACACGGAGGAGAGATAGAAAACAAGCCTGTAAAAGCTCAGCCGCCCGGATTGCATCAAACACCTCGAAACAAGACGTGCGGAGGGGGGGGGAAGCTAAATATTTGCCAAAAGCCCAGGTATCTAATTCATCACGATGTCTAAGATGACATTATTTTCCATCAGCAATAGCAAAAAGCCGCATTTTTACCTCCAGCGCGCCTGTCTGTCTGGGAAATGAAGCAAGCGCAGTCGATACTGACAAAGCCATTATTCACCAGCAATGCACACAGCAGTAATGATTTGTTTTCCCTTAATTATGCCCATATGTCTAAGGAAAGTAAAAAGAAATGGAAGCGGTCTTAATTAAAGAGATAGAAAAGGATATCTCTCGGTACACGCACCTTAAAGGCCTTCCTGCCCTTTTTTGCTTCCCCCCTCCTTCCTACGCTTGTGAAATGAGTTTTTTGTCCAATTAAACTGCACTTGTCTTCTTGGTGAACTGGAACTAATGTGATTTATGATACATCGACACCTTTTTAAGGTAGGGTGGTCCTAAGGTGGTTCCCATAGGACACAAATACCCAGGTGAAAACAAAACAACCATCCGTCGTCACGAGACAACCGGAATGTTTCCTTGAAGACCGTATTGATCCCTCTCAACGCGTAGGGCGTACAGCAAGCGGAATCTGGGACAGGACCTCAACGAGGGCTGTAAATCGCCCGTGACAGGAGGCATACGGTGAAACAATGCTCGATGTAAGCAAGCACTCGTTTAGTGCACACTTTTGTTTGATGTGACTTAGGGGACATGTTACAGGGACAAACGTGTTTTTGCTCAAGCGCATACTCGGATTGAACCGGAAACCTCAGGAAGGTTATTCATAGCCGAGGAATAGATCACCCAAAAATGTACAGTATATTGTTATCATTTAATAATGCTCAGGTTGCTCCAACCTTTTTATATTTATTTTTATTTGATATAAATTTGATCATTTTGCATCAATGTCTTTCATAATACATACATGGTGCATATGACGTTTTTCACTTAAAATTGCATTTGCACATGACATAGAAAATGTGGAAACCAATGAATTTGGACTTAAAATGCACATTAATTAATATTGTATAAATGTTTATTTACATTTACTAACACCAAATAAGATGTTAAATAAGATAAATACATCTCTGAGCTGCTCTTTTCCATACAATGATTGCATGGGAAAAAAATCTCCCTAAAAATAAAAAGCACAATAATAGTGGTCAATATGCCCTCAAATCTTCCCTCGAGTCATATAAGAGCTCTGTTGTTTTTCACTGAAAATCTCATTTGCACATGCGCATACTTAAACTAGAGGGCATGTGGCATTTTTTGCATGAATGTTATTTCAGATTCATTAACTTAGCAAATGTATCCAACATGATTCATTCAGCAACAAGTTAATGCAAAGTAAGAGCTATGAGATATATGGCTGGTTGCATAAACTGCTTAGACTAGTCTTAAAAGTATAATGAATCCAAAAACTCAAAACTGGTCCTTACCAGTTTTGTATGTTGCATGATTTCAAGAAAGTATGATGTATTGCTATTGTAACGCTTGAAGTCAAATTTGTAGTTTTCTTATCAGTCCCTCCAGGATTTCACGATTTTTTTTTGTGATTTTTGCGATCAAAATGACTGATTTTGTGGTGGTAGTTTCCAAAAATTTTTGAAAAAATTTGCGATTTATATATAACATTTACCATAATAGTATTCAGTCCTTCCAGAAAAACGCGGAGTTTTTTTGTGATTGTTGCGGGCAAAAATTGATTGATTACGCGGCCCGTTTTCTTTAAAAATGCCGCGGGATATTTATGCAATTTTATGCGATGAAATTGCAGGAATTTGCAAAAATTGAGAGAACTTGCAAAAATTGCGGTTTGATGAAAAAGAGAAAAAAAGTGATTCCCCCAACATCCTGTTCTCACTAGGCTAATGTAAGAGTCATTTTTTTATTACTTCCTTTGATAAGCAAGCATACTACATCATAGAAAGTGCTGGGAATATTTAACTTCTCATCTTGTTTTATTTCAGACTGTAACGAGTGTAAATAAGGTGTGGCCCCTTTAAGAGCTGCGCGCTCCCTGTTGAACTCTCTGCAGTGTTATATGTGCGCCTCGAACAACCCATGTGTGCGGGTAATTTCTGTTTGACGCTACTTCTTTTATCTTATGTTGTTTATTAAGTAACGATGTGACGGTAGAACGTGTGACAGACAGTTATACGAGTTCGATTTGTGAGATGTCAATCGCCTCCATGAGTCTGTCCGGCGTCGCGTAATTGCGTCACTTCATAACGTTCCCATGGAAACAGGGGGAAATGGCTGCTCTTGTGTGAAGCAAACGCAACATTTTTCAACTTTCTGCTAAGATAGATGTGACTTTTTTTGCAACGAAAATGCGAGGATTATGAAATTATGCAAACCCCGCATATTTTGCACGGAAATCGGCAATTTATGCGGCGAAAGTGCGGCGTATTTGAAAAAATGCGGCCCCCGCATAAATATGCGGACTTTGGCTGATTTTGCATTGAATTCAGCGATCGCATAATCGCGTTTTTCTGGAGGGACTGTCTTATGTCTCATTAGAACTACAGAAACGCAACCCGATCTGGCAATCTTACATAGCGTGGTTATAGCAGATATAGGACCGCAAAGCGAATCCAGAAGTGCCTTTCACCCTGTCACGACTTAATGAAACACTGAAAAGATTTTGGAAACATTATTTTAAGGTAAGAAAAATCTTACGTAGTGTTGCTTTAACATAGTGGCTAAGTTTATGCCCCTGGTCTGTTAATCACACAAAGCTATTGTCTTACTTCAAAATACTTGGAATATATTCCGTGAGTCATACCGGCTACTTTAATAGAGCTTTTAAAATGCTTTTCCTGTATGGAAAACAGCTGCTTGAAGGCTCTTGAAAATACCCGGTACTTCCGCAGAAGAGAGAAAATCATATGGGTTTGCAACGACATGAGGGAGAGCATTTTAGGTTGAACAGACTTGAACCTTCCAAGCTCCCTTAATTTCCCCGGTCTCTCCAACTGAGCTAGTTTGAGGAGTGGTAGTGCAACTGATTCCATTTGAACCGACTCATTTCCCCCCAGCTGAGATCTCCTGTCTCCGAGTACCAGCTTACCTATACCAATTTTCTAAGAAATCCATTACGCTTCCATATTCGGTGTCCTCCATATGATGAAAATTCCAGGATGTTTTCCACTGGTCTGCCATCATTTCCAGTCCAAGTAATATTGCTTTATTATCTCTAAGGTCACACTGAACCCTCTGTAAATGAAGAACTAGGGCAGAAACAGGATGAAAACCTTGAAAACTCCAGTGGCCTTTCATGATGGAGAACTCCGATAGCGAAGCTCTAAGATGACTGGGTTGTTAAGATCGAGTGAGGGGTGGAAGACGGGGCGAGGAAAAATCGATGAAGTGCATTAATTGATATACGTAAAGGACTAAGTGCTCTGAGAGTCCGTGTCAATTGTCTCTTTGACTTTGATTAGTGAGAACAATAGGAGACCCGTCCACCTGTTTGAGTGAGGGCTTATTGACAAGACAACAGTTTTTCTGGGTGCCTTTCAGGAAGTCTCTCTGGTACACGACCTTTACGGTTTGCAGACATTAGTCATCAGAGATTTAAACAATATTTTTCTTTCACTTGACTTTCACCACTTGGTTTCAATCTTTGAGAAGCACAGACTGAAGTGACGTCACTTTCCACAGAACAAACATCTTATAAATAACCTAAAAAAACGGAATCATACTGTGCATTGTAAATAATGACTACGTTTACATGCAGCCAATAACCTGTTCAAAACCGGGATATTAGCTATAACCCGGTTGCGAACGGCCATGTAAACACATGCTCATATCTTGGATTTTAAAAATCGGGATATTATACCTGGGGTACCCCTTTTCTAACCCGAATTTTTGGTCATAAAAACACGTATCGGCATATCCCCATAGTGATTTGTGTTCTGCGAATGTTCTATTCGCAAGGAATCTTGGTCTTTTGAGTAGAGAAACTTCTCGGCGCATACAAAAATCAGCGCGCAGTATACCGGAAGTAAACATGGCGAGACACAGCACAGCATACTTTTGGAGCGAGCTCAGTAACGTAACCAGCATCAAAGCGCAAACAAAGGCGATCGCTATCTGCCCCGAACTATTCATTATCCGCGTGCTGCTGTTGTTGTGGTCTTTGGATACATGAAGAAGAAGAATTGCGTCTTAAGGTTGTCCGTACGTCTAGACCCTAACTGCGCGTCGCCGTTTACATCGGGATATTGCAATTCCATGTATACAGGAGAAACCCTCTCCGCATGTAAACGGGTTATTCTGTTTCAGAAACCCGAATACTGACCTTAATCCGACCACAACCTGAAAATTGGCTGCATGTAAACATAGTCAATGTTATAAAATTGTAAACGCTTGCAGATGAAAATGAGATTTAACTTAAAATATACATATTAGAAAAGTGTTTTGAACAAGTATTTTAATAAAACGAACATACTAAACAATTAGAATGTATAAAAACTTTTTTTTTCTGACTCTAGTGGCTCTAATATTCAGATCTGGTGACTGTGCAGGCCACTTCACTTTCATGTTCATACCATTTTGTCACCAGTCTTGCTGTGTGTATTGGTGCATTATCATATTGATACACAGCACCAGCTTCAGGCTACAATGTTTGAACCACTGGGTGCACATGGTCCTCCAGAATGGTTTGGTAGTCATTGCCAGTGACGCCCATCAAGCACAGTCAGGAATGCCGTGATATCACAGGCCAAACCATCACCGATCCACCCTGTGATTCACTCGGGGCAGCAACAGTCCACATGTTACGCCTCTATGGGGCTTCTCCACACCATAGATAGTGAAAGTGAACTCAGAGAACAAAACATGTTTCACATTGTCCACAGCCCATGATTTGCACAGTTGGCACCAATGAAAGCGGCATTTGGCATTGGCAGAGTGACTGAAGGTTTGGCTATGGCAGCCATTAACCCTATGGAGCTCCTGACGAACAGTTTAGGTGAAAACAGGAGAGTTGCAATTCTGCAGTGAGGTGGGCAGCCAGGGTTTTATGCTTTTTGGATACAATCAGGGTTAGTACCTGACTGGACATCCCTTTCAGCTTCCTCTTGCGTCGACAGTTACAGTACTCCTGTTGGATATGGTAGTGTGCCAACATTACCATGGATACTACAGCTCCTGATACACTACAAAGACTAGCAGTCCTGGTCACAGATGAGCGAGCAAGTTGCACACCAACAATTTTGAACTCTGATATGTCTGCCATTATGTTGTGTAGACTAGTGCTATTGCTCAGCTAAATCAACTTTCACACTCTGCTCTTATTGATGAAAAGTAAAACCTGTGAAGATTGGCAACGCATACATAGATGTGAAAACTATATTGGCCAGTGTTTCATTTTCCAAAGCTTGTACTCTATATGTATATATGCGTGTGTGTAAAAACATTTGAAAAACATCTTAAAACCACCGGATTCGCATACATTACGGGCGTTGGATGTTGAATGGCATGGTCTTTTTTTGCAAGGCCGAAGATGCTCGAAAACATGTTCCTGATGAATGGATGCCTTAATAACATGCCTAGAAGCACAATTAGCACAAGTTTCCAGTAGTGTACTATCTGTTAATACACCTAGAGCCGTCAGTGAGGTGAACCAGTAAATGTGCAATCATAAAAAGACCGAACCATGAATAGTACATTAATGAACACCGAGAGACACTGTTGAGAGTCGCTAACAGCGTCTACGGAGAGCTGTGCGCTCTTAACAAACATAGCAACCCAACTAAACCTATGACGGATCCATCACATCAGACGAGCGAATGCGACTAGCCTGGGCGAACAATAATAGCCCTGCTGAAGCTTTTAACCACAGTCCTTTCTACCCGACACGGTACTACTAATTTTCCAGAATCCACAAGAGCCCCTCAGCAGGAGCAGTAATACAATACAAACTCCACCAAATGGGGCTGATTTGAATTACACTGAAAATCCATCTTCCAG
>NW_024121099.1:12297247-12339747 GCF_016745375.1 Pimephales promelas | reverse complement strand
CAGTCATTATGTGTGCTGATAAAAGACGATAGATCCACAGGACACCCACTACAAAGGCTATCTGGATTTGCGAAAACTGAAATAAACGAACACAAAAGGTTAAGAGCAACCGTTCCAGTAATTATAAATCGTGTTATGGTGAGATGGGCGTCATTTTTTGAAGGCTCTTCATGTTGGCTGTCATTGATGCGAGAGAAAGACAATGAAACTGATGCGAATGAAAGAATGGGATAGAAAAAAAAATTCTCTAAATTTCCAATGCAACAACAATATATAGTTTAAACCAGAAATTTTTAACAAGCCGCATAATTTGAGGTGTTATTCATGTCCGTATGAGCTACAGATATATTTCTAGAATAATAATATACGCTAAGGGGTTTAAAAATGAACTATGTCTCGTGACACTCGCTCAAAGATCACCTCTCTGCTTTCCCTGCCGCTCATCAAAATCAAAACATGTAGAACTCTAGGTCAACCCATAGACGCACACACACATGTACACGAGGAGCAGTGAATTATGGGATTGGTCTGTTCTTCTCACTTCAAACTTTCCTCCTATAAAACAGTGATGTAAAACCATATGTCTGTCTAACCTCATCCATCTGTACACTGACACCAGATCCAATTTCATTCTTCTCAACAGAGTTTCAGCCTGATAAAACTGCCAGTAATTGGACATTACAAAATGAGAAAAATGTAATCAAAATATCTGTGTGAAACTGAAGCAATTTGAGAGAAAGGTTTTAGAGTTTATAGAATTGATTCAAAGGTTCTCACATGTACATTCCTCTATTCAGCGACATTGCAGGTCTGTTATTGAATTTACAGGTGCTTCTGATGCTTTTGATTCACTAAAAGAATTGCCACAGAGTCATTCATTCAGACTCACCATTTATAGTGAATCAAACACTGGCTGTTCTCTCTCTCTCTCTCTGTGTGTGTATGTGTATATATATATATATATATTTATATATATATATATATATATAAATTTTATTATGTCAGCAGTTTGTATATATTAAAAATTAATTAAATAATTGGCTATATATATTATTAAACAATATTATGTCAGCAGTTTGTATATATATACAAAAGAATTCATTCAGATTCCTGAACAACTGACTCGCCATTTATAGTGAATCAAACAAACACTGGCTGTTCTGTGTGTGTGTGTGTGTGTGTGTGTGTGTGTGTGTGTGTGTATACATATATATATATACTTTATTATGTCAGCAGTTTGTATGTATATATATATATATATATATATATAGAATTAATTAAATAATTGGCTATATTCTTAAACAATTGTATGTATGTATGTATGTATATATATATATATATATATATATATATATATATACAGTATATATATATACACACATATATATACTTTGTATATATATATATATATATATATATATACATATATATATATTTAATCCTATTGATAGTTCTAATCACTAACCTGAAGTATTAAACGTAATGAAACCTAATGAGTTTAAAGGGGCAGGCATCTCTCCCTTTCTTTAGAAAATATAAAAATTTAGCTGACTGAATATTACCAATACACAATCTGTTCCAATTCTGGTCCCAAAAAGCCACAATAATTACCAATGCTATAAAGCAATGGTTTTAATAATCAACAAAGCAATTAGGCGTCTGAGATCTCAAAGGAAGCTCGATTATTTTTGCAAGAAACCTTGTTTGTATGACCCTCCATCTCTGTACTGCTAATTATCCTGCTAATGCAGTTGTTCACAATCCATATATGAGTTATTGTTTTATGTTATTATGCTAAAACGCAGAACTCATACCATGTCACTTTTTTAAAATATTTAACCAGTGGGAGTTAAACAATCACCATGCAACCTGAGTTAATATACCGCAACACTCCAAGCTGTACTTTAATAAAACAGACTCGACAGCCCTGAGCGGCGGAGACTCTCGTGTGCCGGCGAGTCTCAAGGTCGCCTTTTCACTGTCAAAGCAAAGAGTTTCCATCCAGCCCGCAAAGTCACACCAGTCTGAGAGTCAGAAAGCTTGTGACCTGACAATGTATTGTTCAGACTCCTATGTATCATATCCTTTCATTCACACATCTGTCATCAAAGCACGAATACCGGTGGCCGAGCAGGCTGAGGTCAAAGGTCAGGCTCTATGGCACTCAGAAACAGAGTTTATGCGCGACGAACACGTCGGCCATTAAATCCGCCGCTTTGCTTGATCTGCTGCTAATTGCACTGCGCAGCGACTGTCACAAGGTCATGTAAAGTCTGGGGATATGCCATTAATATGCAAACAAATGTCATTTTCCAATGGGTGCAGTAAAGGCTTGCACTAATTATTCCATCAATCCCAGATTTACATCTTAATTAAAGATTTTTATCTCAGCGAAGGTATGGAAAATAGAACGGATGGGAGTTTTATGTTCTCTCTGACGCGTTAAACTCGACAATGGTCTAGGAAGGCAGAACAAAGCGCTTTATCGCATCTGGGTAACTTTATCTGCGTCTATAGCCGCTGTCAAAAGCATGGAAATGCTACGACTGCTGACTCTGGATCCGATTTTTAGATCCGAACGCGGTAAATGACGGAGTTTGGGTTCCTTGTCACTGTTTCCTTTGGCTTAGATGGGGTGGGGGGCTGCAGATGGACTTAGCTTCAGTGGCACCATTTATTTTCAAGTATTACAGCTGTATCTTAATGCCATATTTTTGTGAATAAAAACCAGCATTACTAGATTATAGCTACTGTTGTATCGATGAAAATGATTTCCCCCCAAATTTTAAAAATTAGGCTTCAAAAAATCTATAAAAAAAAACTTTGAATATAAGTGAACTTAAAATAATCCTCACTTAAAGGGATAGTTAACTTTGAAATGAATTTTTGATATGTTTTAGCTTACCTCAAGGGCATCCAAGATGTAGGTGTCTTTGTTTCCGCAGTAGTTTCAATTTTGACATTTTTCAGTCAAACCGTTGGTAAATACCACGGTAAATACCAAAAACGATATAAATACTGCTAAAAATACCGCTCGTTTCGTGTTTTAGGCCATCAATGTGTACTTACATCTACGAGTCATGAAATCATGTTTAATTTTGACTTCTCTGTGCATGCTTTTTGGTGGACCCCCTTAGCCTCCAGTGTATGACTGATAGACAACAACGGTTTGACTGAAAAATGTCAAAATTGAAAATACTGTGGAAACCAAGACACCTACATCTTGGATGCCCTTGAGGTAAGCTAAAACATATCAAAAATTAATTTCAAAGTGAACTATCCCTTTAAACCCATAATGAATGTCATTTAGCCTACATGTACCATACAGAAATTGAATAAGGTTATAAAACAGTCATTATAAATGAAATCTAGATTAATCCTTATCAAAGCTACAAGGGTTCTTTAGTCAAGAGCCGTTAGTATTTACACTTTTTGCACTTGTGTGACTGCTTCATCAGCATACATTTGAAATTCAACATCAACACAAGTGTTTGGAAGGTCATTTATATATAAAGAAAATAATAAGGGACCGAGGATTGACCCTTGAGGCAGTGTTGTAGTACTCGAGACTTGGACTCGTCTCGGTCTCGAGACCATATTTTAATGGTCTTGGTCTTGTCATGGACTCGTGTGCATTTGGACTCGGAATTGACTCGTACTCAAACATTTTTTTTTTTTAGGACTCGGAATTATTCCCGAGTCCACTCGAGTTCAATTAAAAATATTTTTCATGATTATTAATGTATGTTAATAAAATATTTCTTTAAATTGATTGACACGCCCAGTGATTGGTGATTTTCTAGTGCGCAACTGCGCATGACAAATTGTAATAAAATTACTTTTAACACCACCTACTATGTGGCCTTTTTACCCTAAACTGATCATATTTTTTAAACTAAAAAAAAAAAGGATTTCTCTGTAAATAAAAGTAAATTAGGTAATCAAACCTCACTGGTCTCGGTCTCGACTCGGACTCGACCGTCTCTGGTCTCGGACTCGACTCGGACTCGACTCTATCTGGTCTCGGTCTCGACTCGGACTCGAGTGAGGTGGTCTCGACTACAACACTGCCTTGAGGCACACCAACGGCGACATCCAAGAAAGACGATTTGCCACTGTTAATATTAACACACTGTTTTCTTGACTTCTTCAACTCAGGTTTAAGTGCAGTGTGAAAAGAGCTATAATATTCAGAAAGATTATCGATTTGACCGCACTGACACTATGAGATGACAACAAAAGTTGAACTGAATTTAGCTGGATCGATTTTGTTTCATAATTGATGAATTTTGCAACACGGTTATTGAACTGAATCAGCACTGAACTGACTTCGGTCTTCCGTGGAGCTGCTTTTAGCTAAAATGAACTCGTTTCATAATTAATGAATTTTAGACAGTCATTGAACTGAACTGAATCAACACTGTACTGAACGAGGACACTATTGTCTTCAGTAGAGCTTGGATTCGTCTCGTCTTAATGAAGTTTGCGTGACTGATTCTGTTATTTTCCTGCTTTGAAACAATCTCTTTTGTATTGTGTAAGGAATAAAGTTGTCTGTACAGATTTCACAAATGAAAAGAAAATGCTTTAAAAACGACAATCCGTACCCTGAGGCCTCAACGCCCCCGTGGCACGATCATGACCTGTCCGCGCGCACACACACTCGTGTCAAAATCTTTCCCTTCTCTTTCCAGCAAACACTCCATAAATTAAAGAGCATGTTCAGCGATCACACAAGCTCTTTCTCCCCCGGCTCTGACTGAATGCAGCCCACTCTCTCTGACGGGAGTTCAGCAGAAAGCCTTGATGACAGCAGATAGGAGGTAAGCCAGCAATAGGCAGACACTTCCTGACGGCCCCCATGACCAGCTGCTGCCTGGGGATCAACCGGAGGTAAAACACAGAAATGACGGGAGGGAAAAAAAGACTAGCGAACATGTGGGAAGGCCTGTCACCTGCCAAGTCCCGCATGAGGTATAGCTGAAATGGCAGCCACCAGCGACGCTGCGCTCTGATTGGCTGGCTGGGCTCCAGAATTCCCTGAGGTGTCCTAAAGAGTTCACTTCATAAGTGAATCCCGGAGTACAGGCACGTTTGTAATGAACGTAATGACTTTCAAAATCTTTTAATGCTGTAATTCTACTTCAAAAGCGCACAATTATAAAATGTATAGGCGTGATCCACAATCTGATTGAATGAGCAATGTTGATGATATCACTACAATTATGGTTTTTAGTTTGTTAATAGTCATTATTGTTTGCATCTTAAAACACTGAAATAGACAAAATTTGCTTTTATAGGTCAGTAATATTTCAGTAACATTTAAAATGTTACAAAAGATTTCCATTTCAAATAATGCTTTTCTGAAGAAAACAAAAATCACGTTTTCAATGCACAAATGTTTTCAACATTGATAATAAAAAAAAAAATAATTGAGCAGAAATCTATTGATTGATGTGGCACTGAAGAAGACTATAATGATGCTGAATCAGAATTCAGCTTTGCATCACAGGAATAAATTAATAATAATAAATTATATAATAATACATTTAATACATTATAATCACATAGAAAACAGTCAGTTATTCTTAAATTGTAATAATATTTCACAATTTACTGAGTTTTTTTTAATAATGGTTTTCAAGCATAAAAGTCGTCTTCAAAAACATCGAAAAATCATGCTTACCCTAAAAACTTGCGTTAAAGCTACACTGTGTAACTCTTTTAGTTTGTTCTTAGCTAAAAACACTTAGTTCTTTCAAAATATATGTGCTAATTAATGTATATTTACTTCGTTCAAGTTATAAAGTATAAATAAATGTCGGTCGCCATGTTGCCCCTCCATCTTGAAAGTACATTAGCCAAAGAGGGACATACCCATTAATTCAAGCTTCGCCTTTCGCGTTTACGTTTGAGTTAACACTCATGGACGAGGTCCAATTGGAAGCCACGTTAATCTTGGACTACATTGGCCACCGTAGGAGTTAAAACGAAATCCGAATTGAGTGGAACAGAAACTAATATTCACTGGAAGATCATATACCTTTTCACCCCTAGATGGGGGTAAAAATCACACAGTGTAGCTTTAAACTATACAGTGTTTTTCTTCTAGGAAAATTAACTGCACTATATTGACTATCGTCCAATCAAATGCTCTCTCGTATGAGAATGTCAGTCCACAGCAACCGACCAACTAAAAAGCAGGAAAGCACAGTTCACGGTGGAGAAAAAACTAAAAGCCTACTCGCTAAAAAAAAGGGAAACACACTTCATTATATCAACCCCAAAATTTCTATTTCAAGAGGAACTACATCAGCAGCACTTGAAAGAAGAAAATCTGTGAAGATTCTCCTTATATGTGTGATGCAACCAGCCCCTGTAGTCTGAGCCCGGTTTAAGTCCATGTTAACTAATGAAACCTTTTAGTAAAGCGTTACCGAAATGTCTCTTAAACATCAAGTAATGCTATAAGTATTCTTTATTTATCAAGACACACATATCAAGCATATTTGAGTGCACAGAGGAACTGTTGTAGTCTATACTGTCACAGGAATGACAATGACTTACTTGTTATGTAGAACACACCAGCCACAGTGAGGGTCTCCTGAGCCCAGACACGTCTTACAGCCGCTGTACTGAGAACAGCTCTCCACAGGCAGACGACTCACCTGTAACACAGCAGAAACATTACACTCACATTACCGTAACACCAAACTTACCGACGTGGAAATATTTGGGAATGCATAAAATACCTAATTCCAGACAGATATTACTGAAATGGGTGATATTAATAATAAATCATTACATATTTTTACTAAATGTTGTTTATCACATGTTTTAATAGTTCATAAGGTGTCAATTTGGGACCAAAGGTTTTAAATAACAGAGAACTAGAACATTAAATCACTCTCAATCAATGATTTCACGGTGCTTGATGCATTAAAATTTCTATATATTTTTGGGAAATATTCTATATATTTTTAGAATGCATAAAATATCTCATCCCAGACATATATCACTGAGATATACACGATTAATCGCAATTAATCGCATCCAAAATAAAAGTTTGTGTTTACATAATATATGTGGGTGCACTGTGTATAATTATTTTGTATATATATATATATAGACACTTGCATGTACATTTAAGTAAAACATATTATTTATATATAAAATATTTATATTTACATATCATATAAATTATATATAAATCTATATACAGTATATACATGAAAATATTTCTTAAATATATACAAGCATGTGCGTGTATTTATATATATATATAATAATTATACACAGTGCACCCACATATATTATATAAACACAAACTTTTATTTTGGATGCGATTAATCGCGACAGCCCCAGTGAGATAGGTGATATGTTTAGGTGATTTAGGACAAACAACATTAAATTACAAAACAGAACTGAAAAATTAAATAATTTTCTTATTTACATCAATATATACACAATAATAATAATTCACATTTTAATACATAAACAAATATATTAAATAAAATGAAACATTTCATACATATTTCTAAATAACAGCCAACCAATCAGGTTTAGCGGTCCGGTCATGTGACCCATGCCCTGTATTGGCTTTAACAGGCCCAATCTGAGCCTCCTGTATCCCTAGAACACTGTAGTTCTCAACACATGCCTTCATTCAAACCTCTCGTCATTCATCTGAACCACACAAACAAGTTCAGCTGGTTGTAAACACACTCGAACATCCAGGCTTTTCCTTACAGAACAGCACAGCGGAGAGAACGGCAGAGCATCAGCACTGTCAACTCATGCAGAGGACAGAAAATATTATTACACAGCAGAGGAGAAACTCTTCTAAGAGCGACATGTCCAGGGGACAGTAATGGAAGTGCTGCATATGCAACGATTCGCACGGGAGAAACACCCTCGACAAATAGGACAAGCGTATTAGAAAAATGAATCCCCATAAACACCAGCTTATATAAATGATGATGAGAGTTGGAGAGAGTGGGAGGTCTAGGACTGAAATAACATGAATATATTAAATCTAAAAGAGTGGTTTGTGGATCAAAGTTGGTGTGGGCTGTCACAGTCCCAGTGATTGGCTTACTTAAGGCACGGAAAAAAGCCCAAACCCAAAAGCAGTTGTTTTTGAAAACCGCCTTTAGAAGCTCTAAAAATGCTCATTCCATGGAGTTGTAATCGCCTTTGATCGCTGGCAAGATTAGAGTTTGAGTGAGAAAAACAAGAGCCGCGGAAAAAACACACCCACCCAGAAGGGACACGGCTTGGCTTTCAAGTACAGAGTAGCTGATGGCTCTTCAGCTCTGTGTGTGTGTGTGTGTGTGTGTGTTGCGTCAGGACGGGTGGTTGAGGTGTAGTCTGTTGTTAATTTATTCCACCACAATATTATTCCATATCACATATTAAAATATAAAATATAAACCTGAAAATAATTTAATCATGTAATCATTTAGAAAAAAAACTAATAAATATATATGGATATGTATATATATTAGGGCTGTGCAAAAATTAATTGTTATTAATCGCATCCAAAATAAAAGTCTGTGTTTACATAATGTATTTGTGTGTGCTGTGTATAATAATTTAGTATATATAAATACCTATGCATGCATGTATATATTTAAGAATTATTTGTGCTTAAATTCTGTATATATATATATATAAATACATAATCTATATTATATAAATATAAATAATTATATATGAATAACACATTTTCTTAAATATATACATGCATGTGTGTGTTTATATATACAAAATAATTATATACAGCACACACAAATATTTTATGTAAACAACACAGACTTTTATTTTGGATGCGATTAATCGCAATTAATTGTTGCACAGCCCTAATATATATATATATATATATATATATATATATATATATATATATATATTGTATATATATTAGTATTAATTACTAATACTGTGTTTGACCCCCCCTTCACTTCAGAACTGCCTTAATTGTACATGGCATTGACTCAACAAGGTGCTGAAAGCATTCTTTAGAAATGTTGGCCCATATTGATAGGATAGCATCTTGCAGTTGATGGAGATTTGTGGGATGCACATCCACCACATCCCAAAGATCCTCTTTCGGGTTGAGATCTGGTCACTGTGGGGGCCATTTTAGTACAGTGAACTCACTGTCATGTTCAAGAAACCAGTTTGAAATGATTCATTTCAAATGATTCTTTGTGACATGGTGCATTATCCTGCTGGAAGAAGCCATCAGAGGATGGGGACATGGTGGCCATAAAGGGATGGACATGGTCAGAAACAATGCTCAGATAGGCCGTGGCATTTGAACGATGCCCAATTGGCACTAAGGGGCCTAAAGTGTGCCAAGAAAACATCCCCACACCATTACACCACCACCACCAGCCTGCACAGTGGTAACAAGGCATGATGGATCCATGTTCTCAATCTGTTTACACCAAATTCTGACTCTACCATCTGAATGTCTCAACAGAAATCGAGACTCATCAGACCAGGCAACATTTTTACAGTCTTCAACTGTCCAATTTTCAGCTGTCAACTGCCTCTTTTTCCTATTTGTAGTGGAGATGAGTGGTTCAGGAGATTGTCTTGACCAGGACCACACCCCTAAATGCAATGAAGCAACTGCCATGTGATTGGTTGATTAGATAATTACATTAATGAAAAATTGAACAGGTGTTCCTAATAATCCTTTAGGCGAGTGTATATATATATATATATACACACACAAACTAAATATACTACTCCGCAGTCTTCAGTGTCACATGAACCTTCGTAAATCATTATATCTTTCAAGATTCGTGACTAATATAAAGTTCAAAAGAACAGCATTTATTTGAAATGCAAATGTTTTGTAACATTAAACATCTTTACGACACTTTTGATCAGATCAATGCATCCTTGCTGAATAAAAGTATTCATTTAAAATATATTATAATATATGCATGTGTCTGTCTCTGTGTGTGTGTGTGTTATATACACACATGAAATTGATTTCTGTGCACGCTCAGTATATTCTGTCAGGAACGCCGCGGTTTGGACTGTCAGTGTTTGATGGATGAGTACAATGTTAGATAAATGAAAGGCTTCATATCTCTTTCTCTCCAATGAAATGGCTGCATTACCGGTGCAATTCGGGGAGCAGGATGGTAAATAATGACACCGCTCTGAAAACTTGGCATTCACAGACCTTTTACTGACACACATCGCAGGGCTCGGAGTGGCAGCGGGCCATTTGGTGAGCAAATATGCTCTCTCACCTAACTGTGCACCTGCTGCAAATGAAATATTCAAATCCAGAGACTCCAGCGGTCAGTGTAGGCTATGAATTATTGACTCTCGGCGATTCATTCGCATTTCTTCACGGGGCATTGTGTATCTACACACACATTCTGATTGGTGAAGAAATGTTCCTCTGGAATGAGATCATCAGTGACATCATTAGCCATTATAACACCTGCTATTAACATCCATCTCAAGTGATCGGATTACAACTCTACAAACAGGTACAAACTACATTCAAATATAAGGAACATTTTGTGCAATTCCATGGATGTTGAAGGTTCTTCACCGAACGATAATGCCAAAAATCAACTTCTACTTTTAAGAGTAAAGGAAATAGGACTTTAAAGGATTAGTTCACTTTTGAAAAAACTTTTGCTGATAATTTACTCACCCCCATGTCATCCAAGATGTCCATGTCTTTCTTTCTTCAGTCGAAAAGAAATTAAGGTTTTTGATGAAAACATTCCCGGATTTTTCTCCATATAATGGACTTCAATGGGAACCAAACAGTCCAAGGTCCAAAAGACAGTTAATAACAGTTTCAGATGCAGCTTCAAATGTCTTTAAACGACACCAGACGATGAATAAGGGTCTTATCATGCGAAACGATCGAAAACGTATTCCAAAAATGTAACTTTTCTAAGGACAAATGCTAGCCTTGCTCTATTCTGTGAGGCGCGTTTGTAACGTCACGTAATACGTAATTACGTTCAAAAGGTCATGGGCGATGTAGCCGGAGGTACAGGATCAAAATCGTCCGACATCGTTGTTTTACCTTTTAATTCCTTTTAATTTTTTTGTAAACGGCGTTTGAGCTAGTTTGCACGTTCAACCTATGCGTTCAACTTGTAAACACTGACTCTGTACTTCCGGCTACGTCGCCCGTGACCTTTTGAACGTAATTACGTATTACGTGACGTTACAAACGCGCCTCACAGAATAGAGCAAGGCTAGCATTTGTCCTTAGAAAAGTTACATTTTTGGAATAAGTTTTGAAATAACCGATCGTTTCGCATGATAAGACCCTTATTCATCGTCTGGTGTCGTTTAAAGCCCTTTGAACAGTTTGCACTGAAACTGTCTTTTGGACCTTGGACCGTCTGGTTCCCATTGAAGTCCATTATATGGAGAAAAATCCTGGAATGTTTCCATGAAAAACCTTAATTTCTTTTCGACTGAGGAAAGAAAGACATGGACATCTTGGATGACATGGGGGCGAGTAAATTATCAGCAAAAGTTTTTTCAAAAGTGAACTAATCCTTTAATTTAATTTTCCTGCACATGAACAGAAGTTATGTGTGAATTAAAAAACAAGCCGATATCTATTTTTCTCATAAGTAGCATCCTTTGACTCCACGCGATGAGAAGCGATCATTTGGAGTCAGTCCTGAATGCTCAATCTCTTCAGGTAAAGCCCAGTGTTTTCAGATTAACACACCTGATCTATCCGTTCATGATCTCAGCATAAAGAAAAGCTTTTAATCAGCACGAGGCCTGATCAATCAATGCAGGGCCATCCGAAGCTTTAACGTGAAGAACATCCCTTCAGTTCTTAACACAAACATCGATGTCTGGAGTTCAACGGCGGAGCTTTAACACACGAGTGAGTCTTTTGTGGGAGTGTGACGGTG
Source organism: Pimephales promelas (assembly GCF_016745375.1). The sequence continues at coordinate 12,327,817 of NW_024121099.1, read as the reverse complement.
AAAGAGGGAGACGCTATTAATCTAGTTCCACACTCGTGTTTACAGTGCCTCCCCGAAACTCTCGGAACCATCCAGAACGAAGCTGAACGGAGCAACAGCACTCCAGGTGATGTCTTGTGTCTTTACTTGATGTCTTTACTAATACATTATTAAAATCAAACGTTATGTCTGGTAATATTATTTAATGGACCTCAGCTAACAATGAATAGTTGTATTTTTTTAATAGTATATTTATATTTTATAATCTAACAGAGAGAGATTGCATTGCCTATTGTTAGTTAGCCACTTAACTGTCACCGTCCCACAGGTGGGACGTTTGCCACTATATTTTTAAAACAATAATATCTTAGTAAATACCTTAAATAATATTGACAAACTATATATCATTTGAAAGCTTGCAATCTCTAGTTTCCATATTTGCTGACTGATTTTCAAAATATATTACAGAGGAGCCATAATTTATCAATATAAAACAAGAATATTTTCATACTCATAAGGCGTGTTCAGACCTTTATTTTAAAATAGCAGTAAACATGAAAAATCATGAAAAAATGGTAGATACCTCAGTTTGTTTTCATGCCAAAAGTTCAAAAGATATAATCCATTCAATTATTTTGGAAAAAAAAGGTCTGAAAAGTTTGAAATATCAAGAAAAAAATAATAAATTCACCATTTGTGACGTGGCAGCTAGCTATGACTTACATGCGTGTTCTTTGTATGTGTTTCTTAGAGGTTCAATTCATATCAAAATCTGCCAAACTTCCCATGCTACTTCTGAATAGGATCTTTACTTCAGAAATTGTATGAAAATTGTGAAAATAATGGTTCATATCACTCAAAACACGAATGGAAATACAGGCGCCCTTATATGGGCAGTAATGGAGTCTGATTGTGCCCTAGTGAAAAAGTTTGGTACTGCGCTCAAACAAAATCTTACTGAAAGCTCATTTTTTGAGATATCAACCTAAAATTTGAAACACAACTTGTTCAGATTTTTGGCTTTGATCTTTCTGCCATTTTAGAGTAGCCCAGGTTTTGAAAATATATATTTTATGTAAAATATGAATTATTAATATTTCCATAAACTCAAACTTCTATAACTTTTTTTCTGTTTCACTTTCTTAATTTATTTCACTTCTACAGAAATCTGCCAAATGTCTTCTTTAAAACAAGACCAATCATATGTCTATATTCCAAAGCATTCTTGAATTACAACCATTTAAGTTCGAAATGTGCATTTTCATGTCTATTCAAAAAAGGGGGGGTGACAGTTAACAGGTTAGTTAGTTAACGTTACCTATTGTTACCCAAGTGTTAATAAAAATGTATTTTGCTAAATAAATAGGGAGAAAATCTGTTCGTTTTAAAGTTTTAAAAAAGGAGTAGTTAAAGAAACACCCATGTATCTATATATATATATGCATGACATCACAGAGATGATGTCATCGCACACATCATTGAGCTGCTCAAGCGTAACGCTGGTAAAATTAATACCGCTATCTGCATGGCTAATTCCTGCCTACACTGCTTCACGATGCCTGAAGCACGGCCATATTTTATCACGTTGTTTTTCTGAATCGCACTGATAAGGATTTAAAAATATCCCTACGCTGAAGCTTCGCCGAGCTCTCAAAGACAGTTATGTTTTCAGTGCGTCACTTCAACTAAGTCTTTCTCAAGGAAACACACACACACACACAAAAAGTGGGGTCTTTCAAAAAATGCACAAAGACAACAAATTTCTTTTTGCAAGAAGAAGAAATGAGCATTGAAAAGAGAGAAAGAGCTACAGCTGTACTGTACGTCTGTTCAGCTGCTGAGGAACTTCGATGTATCCTTCCTCTCCTCCGGCTGTATAATGGGGCATTATGGGAAGGGCTGTTATTCTGCTCGGCTCTGGGTGGAAATACTTCCCCACTATTTCTTATTAGGGCCAAGCAGCTGGGGCTTCCATTCAGAGTCGTGAACCGGCGTTTCATATTCTGCTTTCCGTCTCGCAGATGTTAAAACAACATATCTGAGATTCCGGTTCGGGTCTTAAGACAAAAGCAGCGCGCGCACACACACCCTCCTCACAAACGTGCCTTTATTCTGTCCTCGCCACAAAGGTTTTCGCTTTATGAAATAAAATTAACAGCAAACGCAAAATGATAAAAATGAAGAACAATAGTGACATATAGAAAAGTCTGAGACTACATGGAAAATCTGGGACCCAAATTTACATTTAACCTTTAGGATTTTGCATTATGAGCAAAGTAATATGCCGAGCAAAGCGTTATGAGACTTTATTACTTAAAGGGATACTCCAATTTTTTTTTGGAAATAGGCTCATTTTATAACTCCTCCAGAGTTAAACAGTTGAGTTTTACCGTTTTCGAATCCATTCAGTCGATTTTCTGATATACAGAAGAATATCAGTAACCAGACAGTATCTGGTCTCATTGACTTCCATAGTAGGAAAAAATATATACTATGAAAGTCAATGAGACCAGAAACTGTCTGGTTACAGATATTCTTCTAAATATCAGAAAATCGGCTGAATGGATTCGAAAACGGTAAAACTCGACTGTTTAACTCTGAGGGAGTTGTAAAATGAGCCTATTTCCAAAAAAAGTGGAGAATCCCTTTAAAGTAATATCTCAGATTCTACACTAAACGTGTCACCAATTTGATGTAAATGAGCATTTTGTATCTTGTTTTTTTTAATTCAGCGTATCATTGAGATTGTTATTTTAATCATATAATTTGTTATTATTATTAAATAAGAAACTTTTTAATGACTAGTCTCTCTTAAACATTTAAACCTCAAAGAAATGATTAATAAATCATGCAATATATTGGTGAACACATCAGTATACACTACCGTTCAAAAGTTTGGGGTCTTTTTTTATGTTTTTGATACTCACCAAAACTATTTATTTGCAAAAAGAGTAATGTTGTGAAATATTAATACAACTTAAAATAACTTTCTATTTGAATATATTTTAACCCTCTGATTTGGTCATTTTTGACCAAAAAAATTTATTTTTTATAAAGAGTTTACTTCATCAGAATGGTATGAAACTTGATAAAGGTTTTGGCACTTGCTGTGGTGAATACACACCAAAAAAATAATAAAAATTATGGGCATGATTCGAAAAGGTTAAATGGTCCTGAAATGGTCATTTTTTGAGATATCAACTTCAAATTTGGAACAAAGTCTACCTGTTTAAGTTGTAGGTTTCATTTGTAGCATTACAAATGTCTTTACTGACACTTTTGATCACTTTAATTATCCTTGCTTAAATAAAAGTCATATTAAATTATATATATATTTTTTAATTATCATCTGTTTTTAAATTATTATCAGATTTTTTAAAATATTGAATCTCAACCCATTTTTATTTTTATTTTGAGAGACAGTCTGTCCTGGAACTAGTCGCCTCATCTTATAAGATTCGTTCACAAATGAATCTCACCTGTTTCTCACTCAGCAGATAGATGAACTGATAATCTGGACTGAACACCATGTCTCGTAGAATCGGGCTTCCCTCCACGACGGTGACGGTTTCGTACAGCAGAGCGTTCTCAGTAGGCGGAGGTATCCCATCCACTCGAATCTGAAAACAAAACCAAAGTTTGAGTTTAACTCAACATAGATTTAAACTGGACCTTCTTTACTTTCGTAATATATGCATTCCAGGTCTTGTTGCGCACAGTGCAGAGTAAGTCTGAGTCAGTAAGACTGAGATTACTGACGACTCGTTTATAGCTTAACGCATCCTGACCTCTGATCTTTTAAACTTTGCAGACCATTTACATTCACAAACAAGCTGTATCACCCACTACATGAAAATGATATCCGAAAAAGCATGATTCCAGGTGTTTTACTGTGATTTTACTGCTCATAGTGTTTCACATCATCACTTACACATCTCCGATTATTACTGACACACGCAGTATTATAATTTTCCTCATGAATGCAGAATCCTCCGGCTGACCTAGAAAACGAACGCAGGCCGGGAGCGGAGCGAGATTACAGCATCTGATCAGATGTGCGATAAAAATCAATTACATTTTAACAACACACACACACACACACAGTCGAACCCCCGCTGCCTCATCATTAGCGACTCCTCTGTTTCCTCACACTGATAATTAGTGTAGTTGAGCTTGCTGGGTAAAAAGCAAGCTCTAAAAGTGTCAAATTCAAAACATCTTTGAAGTGACGACTGAAGGGGAAAAAAAACACAGAGCGCCTGACAACCGCATTAAAAGTCAGAGAGCTCACCTATTTCCCCGCGCGCGCCTCTGTCCTAATCAATTCTGACGGCAATGTGATAGGAGATTGAAATGAGGCTGTAAGTAAACTAAATTCACACAGAAAAGGTACGAAATGCCATTTGGGAAACGGCTGAGAGATCAAATTGACGAAAAGAAGGTGCGAGGCAGAAAAAAAAAACACCCGAAACAGATGCACTGGCAGCGGTCTTGGGCCGTCTCCTAAATATCTGGGTCGGTCTGAAGTGACAAACATCGTTAGTCTGTTAATTAGCTGCCTCCTCGTTGCAGCAGTTGCAGTAATTAGGGTTGACAAGGTGGCATCAATTAGACGAAGGCTGCCATATTGGGTGTCACATACTGCCGGCCAAGTCGGAGCCCACGTCTCCCCGGGCAGCAGGACAGAAGGCCTAGAAACATGACGGACTCGGTCTGCGATTCGTCAATTCATGCGCCACCAGCTGTAGTGTCGCATTTCGCAGCCTTTGGATACTTAGTTCCTTCACTCTGCGTCGCTTAAACCAATCGCTTTAATGCCAACCGTCTGCATTTGCGATGCCCCTGTTGAATCGGATCGATCCGCGAGCTAGTTTTTGTAAACTCAGATACACTTAAAGGGACAGTTCACCCAAAAATACAAATTCACACATCATTTTCTCACATTATATGACTTACAAAAGCCCATTGAATTTGATTGTAAGGACAATAAAACAACACTTTTTCCAAAATGTTAATGTTAAAGTCAGGTTCATATTTATTGAATATACAAAAAAGCCCAAATTTAGGACTGGTTTAAACAACACAGGCTGCTCACAGTCTGGTATGGGCGACTTAAAATACACTGACAATCTGACAGAAAGCAGAGACCTAGCTTCGTTTATGGTCAAACCATCTGTGGGTTCTCCGTGTGAAGCAAATCCAGATGCTGAGATAATATTCGAGCAGCATCTGTCTGCATTTAATTTGTTTATTAGACTTCATAAAATCTTACAATGTTAAATCTAATCTGAAAATATAATGCATTTTAATCAATGGTCAATCAATGTGAAATAAACAACACTTTTAAATACCTATATATTATGGCTGACGTCAAAAGATGTATATTTATATTTTAATTGCAATTAATTGCACTTTTGTGCGATTAATCACATACTTATTGTGAAAATAAGCAAAGATCATTTATCTTGTTTAATGCGTTTATTTTGCCATCATTTGATCAGATTGAAGGATGATTTTCACAAAATCTCTTTTTTTTTCAAGGTAAGTTTAGGTGTCTTTCCAAAGAAGGACAATTGGAGATAACATAGGACAATGTATTTAAAATTTAAAGCATAAAGCACAATGAATTTAAGTCACCAAAAAGATTGGTGTACCACTAGATTTAAAGTCATTGTCAGCTAAAGAACTCTTATTTTAAACCTCAAGAGGAAAAATGATCTTCTGCCACAAACTAAACAAACTTCATGCCAAACGCCAAGCGCTCTTTATGCCTAACTACAGCTTTCATCCATCCAACACTAATGCAGGGGTGGAAAATTGAAGAGTGGAGAAACCTTTACACTGGATTAGAAGACCCAACAGCCGTAGCATTGATTGTTCTGGGGTCTGTTAGCCGAAGTGATACTGAAATCCCACAGATCTATCACTCTCTGAATGGGGACGATAGTCTACAAAAATACCAACAGCATTCAGACTGGGCGAGCGTTGCCATGTAATCAGGTGCACTTTTCAGCATGCCTAAAAAAAAACCCATGCTGGACTTAAATGGCTTTCAGGAGGGCGCGCTTAAGATGTGTACTTCTTTTTTCCCCTAGGCGGGGGGTCCTCGCGGAGCACTTGAGTGTTTGAAATGCAGAGTGCTTGCTCAGCCTGCCGAGAGCTGACCCCGCGACAACATCAAACAGCTCAGATGAGGGTAATTGGAATTTAGATAAATATTACCTTCCCCCCCTCCGTCTCTCCGTCGCTCAAATGATGCCAGGGTAGCGGCGCCTGCCTATCCATTTATTAATTAACCTGCCGCGGAGTCGGAGCCCGTGCGCGAGACTGACGGGTTTGATCGTAGCCCAATCTTTCCCTCATCGATCACAGAGGGGGCAAAGAGAATGGGGAAATGACTATAGCAGGACAAAATGAAAGAAGGGAGTAGTTTTTTCGCTCATTTGGGTGCTTGTTTTTTATCGATTCGAAGTCCTTGTGAGGCCCGGGGTTTCAAGGACTGGGAGAATGAAGCTCTTAAGTGGAGCTGGATTCATTTCCTACTGTATCTCTCTCGCTCTCATTTGTTCCCCCTCTTCTAAACCAAACTGTACAAAAAGATGTTCTTTTTCATCTTCAAACAGCTAGATTATTTCTGCAAGGACGAGAGACAACAAGAGGCCCGAGTGATTCTCTACAATTCATTAACAATTAAAAAATATACGACGTTTACATTTTGATAGACCACATGGATCTGGTTTTAAGTGAATAAAGAACTGCAAATAACTGGAAAAAAGTAAAACAATTTTTATATAAAATACAGTGAGTAAATAAAAATCTAAAACAGGAAAATAAACATTAAAAAAGTGAAATCAGATGGATGGATGGGCGGGTGGATAAATGGATGGACAGAAAGGGGGGTGATGGATGGATGGATGGATGGCTTGGTGGGTGTGTGGGCGGATGGGTGGATGGATGGATGGGTGTTTTGGATGGATGGATGCATGGATGGATGGATGGATGGATGGACAGAGAGAGTGATGGATGGATAAATGGATGGACAGAGCGGGGAGGTAATGGATCGATGGATGGGCGAATGTATGGATAGGCGGATGGATGGATGGATGGGTGGGTGGCTTGGTGGGTGTGTGGGCGGATGGGTGGGTGGATGGTCGGATGAGTGTTTTGGATGGATGGATGCATGGATGGATGGATGGATGGACAGAAAGAGAGAGTGATGGATGGATAAGTGGATGGACAGAGGGGGGTAATGGATGGAAAGATGGATAAAAATCAAAATCCATATCAGGGAAATGTTCAAATAGATAATTCTGGATGGATGGATGGGTGGAGAGAGAGAAATAGAGAGAGAGAGAGAGAGAGATGGATGAAGATGGATGGATGGATAAATGGATGGACAGAGAGAGAGGGGGTGATGAATGAAAATCAGTAACCAAAATCGCAGAAAATGTTCAAATAGTTAATTTAAAAAAATAATATTTAAAAATGTATAATAAGTAAACAAGTACAATTTATTTATATAGCACAATAAGTCTTTACATTTTTAAAAAAATAATAATTAAACAAAAACATGTCTAGACCGTTTTCAGCTACCTTTTTAAAAAAGGCCACAGATTTGAAGCCCAAGCGAGGAGTATTCCAAAGCTCACAGTAGGAGATATACCTCAGAAGTATAAAATCATTTATTAAAAGATCAAACAGAATCTCTGAGATGTAATAATCTTCACTATCCAGTCTGCGGCGCACAGCTTTCAGCCTATGCAGAATATTAGCTTCAAAACTGAAAAAGCCATTGAACAAAACAAATTCTAATATTTAAAAGACAACAAACGTGTGTCTGAATGAAACAGACACGTGGAGGGTGTGAGAGACTAACACCACTGACATCCGAGAGCTTCATTTACCACTCACATCAAACAGTGAGAAGACAAGAAAAAGAGAGACACGAGCGGAGTAATAGATCGCAGGATAACGTTGGCAAAAAGAGTGATTCTAAAAAAACACAATCACTACAATTGTAATAACAAAAGAACAATGTAACAATCCCAACTATGGATTTATCCTCTCAAACACATACACACTCTGACCAGTCAACAAATAAACAAGCTGGAAAACTCCCATGTAAAGCAGGTAAACATCAGCTTGTTGATAATGGCGTGAGCTGTTAACATGTGGTCTTATTTAAAATTGGATTTGACCAAATCCACAGAAGGGTTTATGTTTTTACTGGCTCGACTAAAAGATTCAAAGCACAAAGTCATGTTATTCTTCTACTAAGTGAAAGTACCAGACATCCCAGTTTAATGTTACTTTGTTTTCTTTTGGACATGGAATATTATAATAGTAACAGAGCAAGAATCCAAAGACACGACGTTAGAATATAAACTCCTCATCTGTGCAAATACTACACCTCTGAGGCGCATTAAAAGACATTTTCAGCAGAATTTACGATACAAAGGCAAACACTGCTTCACCTTCAGGGGCGTACAGACATTAAAACCAAGTAAAAAGCAACTCTACTGTCTCAAGCCTCGCTTTATATACCATAACAACAGCACATTAATAATAACAATAATGTTTTCGATATTAACTCTGATTAATATTAATTCATTATTCATTATTAAATTATTTTAATTAATAATCAAATTATTAATTCATTAACTCTGTTTTTATTATAAAAGGTCAATATATCATAATAAATGAATAAAAGTTATTTTTACTTTAATTAAATTATTAAAAAATTATAACTATAAATACATTAATAATAATGGTAAATGCACTTGATATTTATTTAATGTATTAATAATCATTAGAATAATTTTAAAACAACAAAAACAATTATATTAGTGAAAATAAATAAGTAAATAAATAAATAAAGTATGATGCAAGCTAAATTTCTGGCATCAGCAAACTGAATTGCAACGACTTAAAAAAAATGTAACTTCGAATGAGGAGTGAAGCTTTCGAAGTTCATAAACAAAACCAAAGCACCATAAAACGAGTGGTTCATTCAACTCGTGTCATGCACTATTACATTAGTGTGAGGACAGACCAACATTTTTGCAGATAATCAGGATGATCATGAAGTGACTTTCAGAGTTGAACTCAAATATCAGATCGGATGAATTCAGAATCACATAGCAAACTACTCTTACTATTTTTGTGAGTCTGATTCTCAGATATGATTCACGGCTATGTTTTTTGGTATCTTGAGACATTCAAAATTTCTATTGAGTTTATTGGGAGAAAGAAATATGGTTTGGGGTTACATTTTTGGGGGTATTATTCCTTAGTTGTGATAAAAGGAAAGTATTTTAACTTTAAGCCCTTCCACCTCAACTAAACACTGCTGTTCCTCAGTGAACTGTCGTTCTGACTGCCCTTGGCGACTCTTAAAAGGGATTACGGAGGAAAATGAGATCTATTTTTCCCTCCCGTGTCAAAAGAGGCACGATGGGACATTATACAGTTGCTTTTACATTACATCTGCCCCATCTTCAACCTCTCCAGGTTCATTCTAGCCTTTGAAGAGGGTCTGATACCGCAGCGAGCCAGATCTATTTTACATGAGCACCCAGTAATGAAAAAAAGCCCTCCACTGTCTCAGAAAATGAGGTCAAAATCCTCAAGCTACAAATTCATCCTCTTAGGAGAGTGAAGGAGACAAAAGCGTTGCACCCTAGGAACTGAACAAAGGGCCTGTCATCCAATTAGAGTCCTTATCCCGTGAGCGGAGACGAGTTTACGCCATCAACACCTGCTTTGTCTCACTCGGTCCCAACAAATACGACCAACTAAACCATCAACACCCTCTTCCTCTACAGCTGCGGGCACTTTCTACCGCATTCCGTGACCTTTGACCCGGCCTGACCTCGGAGTTCTAGTGTCACGGGTGTCTGCGCATGGTTTGGTTTTAAAGGTCACATGATCCAGAGCTTGCAGAAAGGCATTATGGGGGAAGAAAGCTGTGGTGTGGGGAAACTAAGTCCTGTGCGGTACGACTGCTCGTCCTCCGACGCCCTTCACCCTCCGCCAGAGCCTAGTTTCACTCAAACAGCAATTACTCAGATTCAGTCATGTATACCAGCCGCTTTATAATGCCCAAATTACAAGCTCACCAACGCTGGAATGTTTTGAACAGGAACAACCGTTCAATTACCATTCACCGTTGGTTTCGGATATCCGTACGGTGAAAATTACAGCCCACTCACCTAAAAAACACCAACTCACACCCACAATTTGAGGAAAACGCAATAGGATCGATGCAGCTTTAAGTGGTTTACTCATTTGTAAACTTTATCAAATGATGAACCATAATTGAAGCAAAAAAAAAAAAAAAAACTAAGCAAACATGCACTTCATTTGAAATACTCTAGGAGAGTAACACCTGTATCCATTTAAAGGAGAACTCGGCGCAAAATGAACGGTCTGTACACTTACAAAGTTTTATTATAAATTATTTTTAATTATTATAAATTATCACTAACAAATTATTAGTTAATTATTATATACATACATGCTTGTATATATTTAAGAAATATTTTCATGTATATAATTTATATTATATTTAAATATAAATAATTTTTTTTTCTTAAATATACACGCATGTGTGTGTATTTATATATAAACTAATTATACACAGTGCACCTACATATATTATGTAAACACAAACTTTTATTTTGTATGCGATTAATAGTGATTAATCGTTTGACAGCCCTAAAAATTACAAATTGCATTGATAAGTAAAATATTATTTTCTTAATAAAAACAATTTAGCTGTCTAATAGCCTATAAGAAATATTTCACGCAAATGATCCTCACAAATTCACTCAATGTCGCCCGCGGCAGACGTTTCATTTTGGACCCTGCGTTCTTCTTGCTCCTTCCCAATTATCTCTCTAAAAAGCAACAACAAAAACAAATGGACGAATTAAAAAACAAAAGCCAGAAGCAGCATCTGAAACGCTGTGATTCTGTAAATCCCAGCAGGAGCACAGGTGAGGCGTGCTGGCAGCAGAAGCAGGGATTTGGGATTTGGGTTCAGGCATCTCATGGGCTGTCACACTGAGCAGAACGAGTGTAGACAGGAATGTTACTTCTCTCACACGCTTGTCACGGGCCAGAGACCAGTCAGGCTCCTCTGATCACTGCAGACCTGCTGCTCAGGTGCTGGAGCCGGGCCAAGGGGACGTCAGAGAGAGACACTCCTTCAAGATCACATGCAGTTGACTGGGATTGAGATGAAGAAATCGTTTTTTCTTAAACATGTAAAAAGGAAGGTAAAATGTTTATATAAATATATATATATATATATATATATATATATATATATATATTAGGGCTGTCAAACGATTAATCACATCCAAAATAAAAGTTTGTGTTTACATTCAATATACGGGGGTGCACTGTGTATAATTATTTTGTATATATACACATAAAAAAAATATATACTGTATATATGAAGAGTTCAGATGCAAAAGCCTCTAAGTGCCATTTGAAATTTTCTTCTAGAATGATAATTTTTATCAAGCTTATATATTTAAGTTCAGTGATTTCACTTAAATGGCAATGATAATTACCTATTAATTGTTATTTAAGTGAAATTACTGAACTTAAATATACAAGTTTGATAAAAATCATCATTAAAGAAGAAAATTTCAAATGGCATTTAGAGGCTTTTGCATCTGAACTCTTCATATATATATATATATATATATATATATATGGGCTGTCAAACTATTAATCACGATTAATCGCATCCAAAATAAAAGTTTGTGTTTACTATATATGGTGGTGCACTATGTATAATTATTTTGTATATATATATATATATATATATAAATATATATATATATATATATATATATAGTACACACACATGCATGTATATTTAAATATAAATTATATATAAATCTATATACAGTATATACATGAAAATATTTATTAAATATATACAAGCATGTGTGTGTATTTAAATATATATAAAATAATTATATACACTACACACACAATATATATATATATATATATATATATATATGAAGAGTTCAGATGCAAAAGCCTCTAAATGCCATTTGAAATTTTCTTCTTTAATGATGATTTTTGTCAAACTTGTATATTTAAGTTCAGTAATTTCACTTAAATAACAATTAATATGTAATTATCATTGCCATTTAAGTGAAATTACTGAACTTAAATATACAAGCTTGATAAAAATTATCATTCTAGAAGAAAATTTCAAATGGCACTTAGAGGCTTTTGCATCTGAACTCTTCATATATATATATATATATATATATATATATATATATATATATATATATATATATATATATATATAACCCCATGATTAGGGGTTAAATAAATCGTTTTCCCCAAATAACAGCAATGGAGTAAAGTGTGATAAAATGAATATGAATAAGAAAAACTATAATGAAAATGGTTTAACCACCTTCAAATATTCTGGGTAGTTTATGAACATGCATTAGTAAATGTTTCTCATGTATATTAATAGTTTTATTTTGAAATTTTAATAATAAATAAATCATATTTATATGGTCTTTAGATGCTTCCTTTAAATTTCATTTGAAATCCAGCATACTGAAATATAATTAGTGATATTAATTTCACCTCATCTCATTTCTCCTTGCCTAGAGGACAACTTCAAAAAAGTGGCACAGCTTACCCCCACTCACCCCAAATTGAGCTGTTATGTTGCCATTCCAAAGAGAAAAAAGGAAGAAAGAAAAACACAAGCCAAATTTGCCAACGACCCCTCGGAGACTCTTCGAATTCCAGCGTAAGCTTATTAACCTCTCCTGCCCAGATCCAGACAGAGGCAACGCCAACATGAAACTGCAAGCCAACAATTAATCGCACAGGAAATTGTGCCATGCTTTTGCACACGAATGCATGCTTTGTATGCATCAGCACATTGTCAGTGATGTGTTTGGAGTTGTGTTAGCTTAAAAAAACATTCTACTTTGAAATATAAAAGGTGATATTCAGGCCTGAGACTCATCCGAGGGATGCTTCATTCACAAAAGGAAGTCAATTAGCTCCCGCTTTGCTTTGTCAGGGGGGGAAAACAACAACAACAAGCATCAGGGCGAGAAGAAATGTATGAATTTTTAAAACCAAACGCTGATGGATGACGATGCAAATCCACACTGAAGTCTGAAACACAGGAAATTTAAAAAGGAAATTGACATTAATGCAGTAGTGATTTAGTTCGGCAGAGGTATTGCTACTCTAGCCGTTCCCGTTTGGACACAGTTGGTGGCGAGTGTCAGTGCGAGTGAACTATTTTTCGACAGGTTATATGAGGAAGGAATTGTTGTCCGAAATAATTATTACAAAAGGGGGTTTGCGTATACAAACATTTCTCATTTCATTCAATCTTTCATGAAGATTAACTTCTGCTAAATAGGCTACGAGTCACGATGAGGTCAAAAGCAGTGTTTATTAGAGTAGTGGCTATTAGCTTTTACTAGGGTTGGGTATCGTTTGAATTTGAACGATTCTGATTCTGATTCCGATTCCTTGTTTCGATTCCGGTTCCTAACGATTCTCGATTTAGATTCTTTCAAGAGGCAGGGTCAAAAAAGTTTAGCTAACCTTGCTAACCAACGGTCTTTCTGAAGGAAATACTCCTTCTGTAAAAATACTCCTTTTGTCACAAATTTAGCATTTTGCCGAGATTTCGTTATTTTTAGAAAAGTGAAGCCACACTTTGGATCGCCAACGTAAGCTACTCATGTTCGCTCTCGCGTGGTTATGCCAACACTTCCGGTAGACGCTTCTTTGTTGGTGTTGTTCAGCGGTTTCTTCTTCCGCCCGGCGGACTGTGAATATCGAAACTAGGAATCGAAATTTTAACTTTTGAACGATTCCGGGAAAAACGAAAAGTTAGTCTCGGTTCCAATCGATACTCGATTCTCGATTCCCAACCCTAGCTTTTACTTAGTAAAACAACTCCTGATTATCATAACACGTCCCGCACAGTTTACTGTTCATGCAAATTAAGCAGTTTGTTTATGATTTTTGCCTCAAAGGCTAGCTAAAAGGTTAGGGGGGCACTTGTCTGAAGTCTAAAATCATTGATACCCGTAAGCCAATCACATAACGTGATCACGACAAATAGGTAAACACATGATGCATCAACCTCGAGTTTTAAATTTCATCACATTTCCTACACGTTACCGCTCATTCAAATCATGCGGCTTGTAACAAAAAAGATGTGTGATCACACTGTAAACAAAATGACAAATAGTTAAATTGCAGAATGATCACAGCCAAATGTGTCACTCCTAGCACATGTTTTCAAGATTTGGGTTCTTGTTTCTGTTGACCGTGTTCATCCGAGGGATGAGATGCCGTCTTACACACGTCATTAAGTCAACAGCGAGTCCTCCTCATTACGTGTTGAAACTGTGTTTGGAATGAGGAAGGACAAACAATAATCAAGTCGCCATGTTTGAGAGCAAACACAATTAATAGCTCACTTGCTATGCTGAAGTGCCCTTCGGGTTAACAAGACGCAGACGAGTGCCGTATCATGTCGGCTAGCTGCTTCTTACGCTCGGACAGATTTGAATAATGATGCTGCGATTAATTTAAGCTGCATTAGCTTATCTATTCGAAATTTTTCATTGCTCTTCCTCATGCTTTGGCGAAAAAGCCCTTTAGCACGAGTCATAAACAGCAGATCGATCAACGTAATGGGAGATTCCTGGCTTGATGTATCACCGGGCACGATAAGCTAATCAAAAGACATGTAAATCGCCATTTAGGCCTCGCATCTCAGAACAAAAAAACAATTATGCATTGACTAAAATACACATTTTTTCCTGTTTATTGTGCTTAGCCTGGCCTTGAAACCCAAAACGCTGACAAAAAGCATTAGCGAGACACTGAAGCTGTCCAGGTGGCTGTCTTCCTCTCTCTGCAGGCTCAAGACAGACATATAAAATTACTCGACGGGCATTCCACGCACTTTAAAGCTAAACAATATACCAGTCGCTGCGGTTTGTCCTCTTAACTGACCAGAAAGAGCGTCACATGCGTCTTAAAAAGAGCCTTAAAGTTGAAACCTTCTGGGACTTAAAGGAGTAGTTCACTTTAAAAAAAACTTTTGTTGATAATTTACTCACCCCCATGTCATCCAAGATGTCCATGTCTTTCTTTCTTCAGTCGAAAAGAAATCAAGGTTTTTGATGAAAACTTTACAGGATTTTTCTCCATATAATGGACTTCAATGGGAACCAAACGGTTCAAGGTCCAAAAGACACTTTCAGTGCAAACTGCAAACTGTTCAAAGGGCCTTAAACGATTTTAGATGATAAATAAGGGTTCTATCAAGCGAAGCAATCGCTCATTTAAAAAAATTGACATAAAGTTTACGTTTTATAAGCACAAATGCTCGCCTTGCTTTGTTCTGTGATGCGCGTTCGTGACTCTCCTGTTCTCCTCTAATCTTTTCCCAAGTCAACTCGTTCATTTCATTCGTTGAATGAACCAAAAGACACGAAAAAAGATTTGTTCATTTTGATAAACGAGTTTGAACAGGAGAGTCACGAACGCACATCACAGAACAGAGCAAGGCGAGCATTTGAGCTTATAAAACTTAAACTTTGTTGTTGTTTTTTTTTTTTAAATGAGTGATCGTTTCGCTTGATAAGACCCTTATTCATCGTCTGGAATCGTTTAAAGCCCTTTGAACAGTTTGCAGTTTGCCCTGAAAGTGTCTTTTGGACTTTGAACCGTTTGGTTCCCATTGAAGTCCATTATATGGAGAAAAATTTATCAAAAACCTTCATTTCTTTTCGACTGAAGAAAGAAAGACGTGGACATCTTGGATGACATGGGGGTGAGTAAATTATCAGCAAAAGTTTCTTTTTAAAAGTGAACTACTCCTTTAACCAACACCTCTAGCCTAAACCCTTATCAGAAAAACACAGATTTTCAACACCTAATGGAGCGACAGAATTCCAGACTTCCTGAAACCCTTAAAACAATCTGTGAAGAACTCAATGTGATGGCAACAAAGCACTTAGCGAGTCCTCCAACCATTATACACAGTATTCTTTTGTTTCCAGAGCTCTTCTTGAGTTTTACGCTCTGCTATGCCTTTAAATAGAAAAAAAAAAGGAAACGCACACCAGCCGTTTTTCATTTCTGCCACAATGGAATTGGCACCTAAGTGTCGTTGGCTTTTGTTTATGTTGCTTTGACGAGCAGACATGGAAGCGGGCGGAGAAAATGATTGGCCCCATTGTTAAGGGTCTCCATCTCTGCAACCCACAGTAACCCCTCGGAGCGAGCGTTCACAATGCGGCCCGCTTACACTTTTTACTACCTCCCAGCCGTAATAAAAGCGGACACCGATATAGAAGCCATTTCAAGGCATCCTATATATTTGTGGCTGACCCGAATTGGTTTTTCTGTGTGCTAAATAATTAAATTTGAGCCATCTGGAACCTTTGTGATCTAATTCAGACCTTTCTCTGCAGGGCAGGCTGCTGTGCCCGGGATCTCGGCAACATCTTTGAAGGATTGACAGGAATGGAAAGGAAGGATTAAGAAACAGGCCGGAGAGTAAACCACGCTTTATATCGTTTAGTGCGGCGGAGCTGTCGACAGAGGTGTTAAGACTCTGAGAAAAGCGCTAGACTCGTTTGCGGATGACTCACTTGTTTGAACAAAAAGCAAGCTGGCTTGTTTGTGCGAGTTCACTTGCTCTCGGTCAATCTGTGAGCGAGTCAAAGCTTAATATTGACACACACTTTCCATCACTGCACAGTTCAGACACTTGACTGAAAGAGCTCCACACTCCGGCCCATTTCGACCCCAAACACGTTTAGCCAACAAACTTCCCAAAGCTCAAGTCCATTAAAGTCCACATGCGGCTGAAAAAAAAAAAAGGAAAAGGAAAAGAAGACCCTTTTGCACCAAACCTGAATATCTGCCTCAAATGTTTGGATCTGTGTGCACAGGGCATGGACAAAATCATCTGCTGTGTGCTTGGCAACAATTTGCTTAAAAGCCCCCATGAAATTAAAATTGACAACAATGTCTCACTTCAGCCCATATGGATCAATCCTTTTGATGACATCACTCTGCACTTCAGCTTCTCATCAGATTTTCTGTCCAATTAAATGTTCTCTAGAATCTAAAGTGTCCCGCCCCCTAAATTATAAATAGATTCAGGACATGGTGAATGGCACAGTGCAATATACAGTAGATGGGATAGGGAACAATTCAGACAAATCCATTGGGACGAATAATAATGCTGCATGTTCCAAGTCAGTTCAGTGGGCCTTTAAAGTCACCAAGAAATCAAAATGGACAATATTTGTTTTTTAAAGGAAAATAGCATGATATATAATTCATCTGTGCACATCATTATTTCCTAACCTTAAATTAAACTATCGTCCCTTCTCTCTCGCAGAGACATCTCCTCAGATGATGTGTTTACTGCCCAACATCTTTTCTTGATCAAGAAGCCATTTCATGTGTCATGAGAGGGAAGTAAAGAATATCACGACTTCCGTTTCATGTCAGAATTGTACTTTTATAAAATGCTTTGATGGTGTGTGAGATCTCAAACTTATATTCATTATCAATATTTTTTTATATATATTTATCAAAATGCAATAATCCTAAATTACAATGACTTTTAAATGTTGTCTTTGCAAATAGCTAGGGCTGTCAAACGATTAATCACGATTAATCGCATCCAAAATAAAAGTCTGTGTTTACATAATATATGTGGGTCCACTGTGTATAATTATTTTATATATATAAATACACACACATGCTCGTATATATTTAAGAAATATTGTCATGTATATACTGTAATTAGATTTATATATAATTTATATTATATATAAATAATATTTTTTTCTTAACTATACATGCATGTGTGTGTATTTTTTTTATATATACAAAATAATTATTTATTATTTAATAATTATATAAAACAACACTCTAAAAAATGCTGGGTTGTTTCAACCCAATTTTGGGTAAAATATGGACATACCCAAACGTTGGGTTAAAAATGTAATTAAAAAAATTAACCCAATGGCTGGGTTTGTCCATATTTTACCCAAAATTGGGTTGAAACAACCCAGCATTTTTTAGAGTGAAAAACATTTATTTTGGATGCGATTAATCACGATTAATCGCGATTAATCGTTTAACAGCCCTACAAATAACTGGAAAAAAAAGAGCACTAAAATTAAAAAAAATTAAATTAACTAACAAAATGACAAAAGTATAACTAAAATATTCAAATTATATAAATATTCAGTATATTAATAACAATAAAATTTAAATTTTTCCATTATTTCATTGCATGCGTCTAATCTGCAAACATTTGCACAAAACAACTATCATTATCATTGACACGGGAATAAAGGAATTTAATCCAAAAGTTTGGGAGGAGTATAACACCTCCTCCGCCTGTCCCATCCCGCCCACTGCTAGTAAAGAACACCACTGTTAGCTAAAGGTGATAATGGCCGAGTCACATCGGGGATCCACAGCTCCTAATTACACACTTAAAATACAACAGTTCCGCCTGGCACATTACAGCACTGCTACACTTATACTGAAGTACACAATAATATTGATTTTAGTAGCTTTATAGCCAGGAGATCTGAAGAGGTGCTTCGGTGCACATAGGCTATTAATATTATAGTATTATAATATATATATAAGTTATATTTGCATCTCAGTTGGGATGCTGGAAACGTGCTGAGGCTAGTTGAGAAACGCGTATTATACAGTCTACGGTCTCTCCAGTGTTCAAGAAATCTGTGGAAATTTCATGCAAAAAGACGGCGTCCGTCTGCGAATGCGAGGGAAAGAGTGTGCGCGGGTGCCATCCTTCCTGTCAGATTAAAAGGTCAACGCGTTTAGCTTTTCCGCGAGTCTTTGACTTCAACATTATACTGACACAAAAGCCTGACTGACCGGCAGAAAGGTTTTACATGAAAGAGGGAGAAACAGAGACTGACGACGGGCCTCCTTTTCAAAGAAAACTCGCTCTAAAGCTCCAAGTGAACAACAACATCAGATCTGTGAGAGAGTCCTTTCACCGTTAGCAAATGCTAGTGTGGAGATCGTTTGACATTCATTTATACAAATAAAATCTCATCAACTCTCTCTTAGTCCAAGGGCAAACCCTTACACGTTACTCATCCAAACATTAGAGGCCGTTGGCCCTGTTAATAACTGTTATTATAGCGACGGAAGTGTGATTGTTGATTATTAGCACTTGAGTCACTTGGACTTGCAATCTCACTGCGCTCATATTTCCACCGAACAGGTGCTCCCTCGACATGAGGTCTATTTTGGGGACTGACCAGTGGCCCTGGAGCTATATAACACTTCACTTACACACTACTCATTCAGCACTTCCCAAACACATGTTCCCTTAATCCCCGAATGTCTGTACCAATTATAAAAAGAGATACCTCAGATTGCTCTTTCATGGCGGCTTGCGTTTTCGTGTTTTCCCATCGTGTTCGATGATTCATTCACCAACCAAACTACAACTGTAATTGGTCTTTTTCTACCATGATTTTATGTATAGCTTGATTAATATCAACTTGCGACACAATAATAAATCATGTATTCAAAAAAATCTAAACATAAAATGCATGAATATTTTCACTTACTTAAGTCAAAAACAAATATGAAGCGCAACTTGAATCACAAATGAAGGTCGATTAAGAAATCTTATAAGAGTGACAATTATTTTAATGAATCATTCAAAAGATTTGTAGACTCACAACTATTGGTTTGAATCAGTCTGACAAATCATTCACTGAATGAAGAATTATAATCGTCACACTACTAACGTCCAGACAATAAATAAACAATTTTTCATAAATAATTGTATGACAATAAAACCATAACATGCATAAACAGTTTCGCTGACTGCACGCAAAAACAAACATATAGTATTTGTTTACAATTGAACAAATGGTATACTGTAAAACCCAACAAGTTAAGCTAACTAATTCCATATGAGAAAACCGATTGCATCAATTAATTTAAGTTTATAAAAAAAAACAATAGAGTACTCTGAACTAGGGCAGTGAAATGATTAATCGCGATTAATCGCATCCAGAATAAAAGTTTGTGTTTACATAATATATGTGTGTAGTGTGAATATATACACACATATGCATGTATATATTTAAGAAAAAAATGTTATTAATATATCAAATATTTATATTTATGGATAATATTAATTTTGTAAAAATATATATAAAGTATATCCATGTAAATATTTCTTAAATATATACAGTACATGCATGTGTGTGTATTTATACATACAAAATAATTATACAAACTACACACACATATATTATGTAAACAAAAACTTTTATTTTGGATGCGATTAATCGTTTCACAGCCCTATTCTAAACTTATTTTAATCAAGTTCACAAAAACGATAATATTTATTAAAACACAACGTAAACTTTACACTGCATTTAATACTGTATATAGCTGAAAAACAGTGCTATAGAGCCTATTGTTTTACTGAAAAGTACAAAAACTGTTGGATTGAATCAGTGGTACATGAATTCATATCTGATGCATTTACTGAACCACAAATTATTATGACTTTTTTTAAAGTTAAAACTGACCTATATCCAAGTTAATTACACTTAATCAGGCAGCATTTTTTGTGTGTATAACTGAAAATTAGATCAGAAAAATGAAAAACAAAATCACATTTTATTTTTGATATATACCATGGATTTTTTAAGTACCTTGGCACACCACGTAAATGCCATGGTGCATAAAAATAATCGTTCAACTACCATTGTTTAAATCCAAGTAACATGTTATTCCAATCTGAATCCTGTACTCTGGCACCACCACGGCACTTTTCAGTAAAGCCTTTGTGTTTATCTATCAAAGCCCTGGGCTACACGTGGGATAAACCCCATTTTTTGGGATGAAATGTCCTACTGGAGGAAAAAAGGAATGAAAGCACGAACAAACCTCCTTTCGCCTGACCCACTTCTTTCAGAGTGTCATTAGAGACAGTTCTGGTAGCTATTTAGCGGCCCGGGCCGCACACGCGTGCTTGGCTGTAGTACATATTAGCCCGCAACACCAGAGAACGGCCGGCAGTAATGAAGCCATTGTCATGTGGTCCTCCACAATAGATGAACAGGACAGAGAGGCACAACAGGACTCTAGTGTCTGCGGCTAGCCATCCTGTCTGCCCGTCTCGGATCGCGCGACCTGAGGGAAGTGCTCACTGGAGCATTAACCCTTCAGGACAGACAGTGACGGCTGGGGAGTTTTTAAGCTCATTAATTGCATCCGACCCCCTCCATGTGCATGACACAAGATGCACATGGACACACACACACACATACAGCACCAGACCACAAAAACAGAAGTACAATAAGAAGCGGGACCACCACGGGTTGCCTCAAAGGCATGCAGGCCTGCAGCCGCCCTCCCCCTCCATCCATCTTTCTTCACCTCCCCACCCAGGGAGAGATGATCTCGTCTGGGCGGCCCATCTAGGCTAGGCATTGGGACAAATTGATAGCGACAGAGGTAAAGAAGAAATCGGAGCCGCAGGGGGGCTTGTGAATTTCCTTGGAATCAACCCAAGCACCCCGACCCCCATTTTGAAGCGCACCCAGCCCCCAACCCGCTCCCGGTGTCTTATCTATCATTCAGCACGGGGCTATCAATGTGTTAAACACATGCAGTGACCTGACTGCAAATGCACTGATCCTATCAGTCATGTGACCGGTGCAAGACAACGGCAGCATGAAGAACAGGTTTGATGGGGAGATATTGAATCCCGCCGTCGACTCGTCCGTGCTGAATATCTGACTAATATCTCTTATTTGTGGAGAGAGTGTTTTCTGAAGTAGTACCAGTCATCCATTGAATGTGATAACAGACTAGTTAGACAAGAACTAGGTACTAGTTCATTTCACAAACAAACTAAATCTTATGAGCCAATTGTTATAATGTGTTATTCAAAAACACGCACAAAAGAGGAATTCGTACGAACTGATGCTTTAAATGAATCACGAATCTAATGAGCCAAATCTTTAATCAGATTTACAAGCCGATTAGTTTGATGTTTAATTCAAAAGACTCGAATAAATCTTATGAGCCAACTCATTTAACAAATAGTTTATTGATGTCAGTTTAGCAAATACTATCATTACTAGTTTTGCTCAATTCAAAAATAAACAAATGTCTTTCAATGAAAAAAGTCTTATGAGCCAATTCTTTTAACGAATCGATCAAAAAGATTTTTAAACAGCCAATTCTCTTATTGAATCGTTCAAAATGGATGAATCTAATGAGCGGATTCTTTAAAGTGATCCTTCACCTCTGGAAAGATGAATGTGTATTTAAAATGGGTCATTTATGTAGAAGAAATGTGAAACTATTTTTTTTAATTTGGAGCTTTGTAGACTGAGAAAAGCCAGAAAGATGAAAGACAACAACTCCCAGAATGCACTTGCTTCGCTCCCCTAGGAGGCCACGCCTACCGGTAACAGCGCAGTAGTTAAACAACAAATCTAGGCTACTAGTTAGTCCCCGTGATGAGTCTGCCCAAAAATGTGTTTTGAGATCGCCCAAATTGTCCGGGATTCGGCTTTTGCGCTCTACAGTCGCCATCATCATGTTTACTGTGGCGAGCGGGACGAGTGAGGGCCGCGAGAGAATGGCGCGAGGGCGGTGGCGTGTTTACCAATGTGTGACACCTGTGAGACGCAACTGTCTAGTATCTCTCACGGAGGAGCGGGAATTTTCTTAGCAATGTTAAAACGTGTTTCATGTAAACACTACATTCAGATTCACCAATCAGAATCAATTCAGTTAGACTGAAACAAAAGGTGTGCATGTAAACAATGAACGTCAACTGCAGGAAGCAAAAGCTGAATCCCAGACAGACATCGACGGCCGGACATGTCCATGAAAAAGAGAACGGTAACCCCTACAACTCAGCTTTCTCCACAGAACAAGAGCCTGCTAGCTTAGCTTCCAAAAAAAGATGGCCGACATTATGTGTTCATTCTGTGAGTGAGATCCAACCCTCTATGGGTGGGTTGAAAATATGTGGGACAGACCCTACTAATGACTGTAGTCTTTAGCCTCTGGCCAAAAAATCCTCAGTTGACACAAAATGACCATTTTCCCATTTCACATGAGGGTGGAAAGCATGGTAATTCGAAAATACTACAGGTTTTCTACTAATACAAAGCTTATCTTGAGCCAATTCTTTTAACAAATCATTTAAAAAACAACAGAGCTATCGGTTTGAATCAGTTTAATGAATTACATCATTACTAGTGTAGTTCTAGTGTAATTCACAAACAACATTTTTAATGAGCCAATCCTTTTTATGAATGAATAAAAAAAAACTAACAAGTGAAACAACTCTCAAAAGCTCATTCTCTGAATGAATCGTTCAAAAATACGTATGAATGGACAAATCTAATGAGCCGGTTCTTTCAATAAATCGTTTCAATGACTCACAATAACCAATAGCCGTTGATCATTGCTTTCAGTCATGTTCAATTAATATGAACCAAGAACTGTCTTTGCGTTATGTTTAAAAAAAATTCAATAACACACCATATATCTTCTAATATATAATCTTATTTTTGTTCAAATGTATGGACTGGTACAGACTTGATAGGGTTTCACAAACAGAGTTTGATTCGCAACCTTCATTTTTCCTTAATTTCTCAGACGTGACAGGGAGCGACACATTTGTGTGAATTCATAGAGTGTCAAAAATGCGTTATCCGCTCACGGCGGCTTTAAATCATTTAATGAGGAGCTTTCCACTCTCGGTGCTTCCCTTCCCGGTTTTATTCCAGGGCCCAGGGGATGCCACGCAAGGTCAGGCCTAAACGGGCACACTTCAACCATGCACCAAAGCCCAGGACACTCCCAGGCTTTACGGCCTAATCCTGCTCTAGACGCCCCAGAGCATTCTGGGAGAATTCTAAGAACGTTCCTCACGACAATACAGCAAACGTTCTAATCTAATCTCAGAGAGCGAGAGAGAAAGGGAGATGAATGAAAACAAGTCTCTCTCTTGGGAGAGTGACAGTTTTGCGTTTTCAGTCTCCTTGGTAACGGAATAATAATTGATTTACCGCCCAACGAACCAGCCTCCCATATCAGATTTCCTGCCCTTGAGAACGATTGTGTCATCTTTTTTAAAAAACAGCCTGTGTTTTCAGAAGCCTGAAAACGATTTACTAGCGCTGCGATGTTTACTATATAACTCGCCACAAATAAACACGCATGTGACATCGCCGGGCTGGACGAGCGATCACATTAGAGCCTCGGGATGAGATTTCTGCCGTGAAGCTGGGCTATATATTTCAGAGCTGCAAAGGATGCCTTAACTCTGCCGATCGATATGATTGATTCATATATTTTCCAATCTGTCTTTTATAATTGGGAGAGGATATACTGCTCGTCAGAAACCGATTAATAAAAGAAAGACTTATGAGACGAGTGAGATGAGAACAGGCTCAAGTATTACAGCGCAGCCCTTTTCCAATGTGCTGACCAAACATATGCATTTTAATAAACCAGCAGAAAGAGAAAAATACATTATCAATTCAAATGTGCTCATATGCCCATTCAGTCGGTTAGCATGCACTACATTTAATTCCGCTCCTTTTAACAATAGGCTGAATGGGTTCTGCATGCTGGCACCTATCTTTAGCCCCGTTCCAGCGGCCGACAGAAAGACGCTAATTGAGAACACAGCTCCTTTCTGTGTCGGAGTGACACTGCTGATTCAACTATTTACCAAATCAGACGCTGGAAAGGCACGCGGTGTAGCAGAGAGCTTTAGAAGACTTCATTTTTCCAGGCTTGGCAGCGTGCCGAAAGGAAGAACAATTCGACGAAGACCTACACAGGTGTCCACGTTCTCCCGGGACCTGATCTAGTACGGTGAAATTTACGAGGAATCTGTCAAGGACATGGCTTAGGTCATATTTCACCCCAAAATAAAAATAAAATGAAAAAAAAAATCAACTGAGAAATTGTTTTGCATTGTAACATTAATGACATTTAAGCACACAATTGACATGTAATTTCTCAATTCTCATTATTGTAGAGCAAAAAACTGGTCAATTGTAAAGGATTTATTGTTGTGATTTTCTTATTTAAATAAAATTCATTATTAAAAATCACGGTATTTTATATTTTTATAATAATAATAATAATAACAGTTATTTTATTTGTTTATAATAAATTATTATTACATTCATGAGAATAAATTACAAATGAGAACAATGGGAGAGAAAAAAAATATCTCTAAAAAAGAAAAGGTAATGAAAATATTTCAAAATAAAAGTATTTTAACTTGCTTTAAGCAAATTGTAATGCTTTTTTTATTTTTTTATTGAAAAGTATGGAAGCTTGTTTCCGGCACGTAACAAAAAAAAAAAAAATCAGAATTGTGAGGTAAAAGGTCGCAACACATTTTGCATACAAATGTGATCTGGACATGTTTTCGTGAGATTCAACCCATTCAGAAACCAGGCTCACCAGAGCTCATCCAACTTAGACGGTGTTCCTTCACTTTCACATCCACCTATTCACTCCATTTGGAGGCCCGGCTGTGACACGTTTAATATTCCTTTGACATTTCTGTCTGATTTTTATTAGTTTCCTTCATCTTTATACTGTCGCCCTGGCCTTTTGTGAGGGTCAATGTGGATTCCAGACCCTCTTTCACTCCATCAAGATGGAGAAGAGAGAAGGTGTGTGGGGCAGTGGGGCTCAGGGGAACCGTAAATGTCTGCAGCGTGAGGTAGCACTCCTGGGGAAAGTCAATCCTGAGGGCGGCTGGTGGCGAATGGGGACTGGGCTGGGGGAATGTGGTGGGCCGCTAACTGGATTTGGTGGAGCATGTGGGATTCACACTAGTCTGTAATCAGAAACACGGCGTGATGGAAGGAAGGTGTCTCAAATGTCAAAAAAAAAAAAAAAAATAGTAACAAAGAGAGTAATTTTATTCTTTTGTTGAATTTGATTGTATAGCCACATAAAAGCCTGAAAAACATGCTCTGAAGAGAAGCAACAATCAGTTTAAACATGGACAAACATTTCTCCACTTAGGGACTAGAATATCATTGAAACAGCTCAATTTGGCCAGTAAGTAAACACCTAGCAACCAGGGATGGGTAAAAAAATAAATAACTAATTTCTCAATTTTAATCGATTTCCATTTTGAAGCACCAATATCAATTCTTAAATCCCAAGAATCAATCTTTCAGTCTGTTTTCAGTTGATGAATGAATAAAACTTTGTAGCATGATCCAAAAAAATCGCTATAAGCTGTGCATTGGTACTTCTGATATGAAACAACATCTCAGCTTTCAAATTCTGTCCATTTTATTATGTAATTCAAACAATAAATACCGTTTTGGTGCTCTTTAATCATCTCTTCTGCTTGACTAATAGTCCCAGCATGAAATATTCATGAATGAACATCAGAAGGTATGTTGAAAGAAACTGTACAACCTACTGAAATGCATGTAATCACTCGATCAATGTTTCAACCGTGGAAAGAAGTCAATAAAACAGTTTGTAAATAATGTCACGTAATGCTATATTCACTTCAAAAAAGCAATATAATATCCAAAAACTTGTTAGTAAAGAAAAAAAAAATCACTTAGAGGAGCATTTTGCTAAACATATGCACTATATTGCATACTCATTGTATTTCTACTTATCCTATTCTTCAATAGGATAAGTAGAAATACAATGAATTTTTGTGTTTGTGTTTACATAATATATGTGGGTGCACGGTGTATAATTATTATATATATATATAAATACACACACATGCTTGTATATATTTAAGAAATATTTTCAAGTATATACTGTACATAGATTTATTTATAATTTCTATTATATATAAATATAAACATTTTATAAATATATATACAATATTTTTTTCTTAAATAAACATGCATGTGTGTATATATATATATATAGTGCACCTACATATATTATGTAAACACAAACTTTTATTTTGGATGCGATTAATCATTTGACAGCCCTAATATATATATATATATATAATTATAAACCTTCCGTAGCCTACAAATCAGTTAATTGTACCATTTAATATAATAGGGATCTACCAACTGAGGTTCCCTGTATAGTTTACAGCATTAGTGGAGAGATGTACTGTACCTGATAGGCCCCAATTAATCAGAATTGAATTGAAATCGAATTGACAGCTTGTGAATCGAAACTGAATTGAATCGTGAAATTTGTGTCAATGCCCAGCCCAACGAGCAACCAACATGCTAAAGCCACCCGGACATCACAGTCACTTCCAAGCTGCATGCTATTCCTATAATGTTTTTATAGGTTCTTTGGGTCATCGTTCGCCAATCCCTCTTTACAGCTTGAACATTCCACTGATAAGGCTGTTTAGGTTAGCGGGACGTTTAATTTAGATCTGTCTGGGTCTGCTTTGAAACATTTCAATGGTGAAGAGTAGCAGACTCTGATTCACTGACATACTGACATGTGTTCGTTGATACATCTGTTCCCCAGCTCCAATACACAAACCCTTTGGCCGTAAAAGATCGCTCTAGCGCTCTCAAGGCCGGGGGAAAAAAAAAAAACGTTCTGGAAGCAACACAAACGCTTCAGGAAGGACTGTGTCTGAGTGCCTCGACAACACGGCGGTGATGTAAAACAAACACGCCGTCATGTTAACAGCTTTACAAGTCACACGGCGGTCCTGTCTGCAGTCTCTCGACTCAAATGAGACATTTTCAGACAGACCGGCATAAACACAGACATCTAAAACCTCATGTTGTGAGATGTCTGTTTGAACATCATGATTGTTTCGCTGAAGGCGGAGCACGTTTGAGGGAATATTCCTAGTGGTGTATATAAACGTCACAGTTTACCATCAACTCCATTCAAATTATTTATTAAAATACATGAATTAAGTATTTTTTGAACATTTTATATATTTTATTATGAAATATAACATTTTTATTATTCTATTGAAATAAAATAAATCACTATTTTAATAAATGAAGAGTTCAGATGCAAAAGCCTCTAAATGCCATTTGAAATTTTCTTCTTTAATGATGATTTTTATCAAACTTGTATATTTAAGTTCAGTAATTTCACTTAAATAACAATTAATAGGTAATCTTCATTGCCATTTAAATGAGATCACTAAACATAAATATACAAGCTAGATAAAAATCATCATTAAAGAAGAAAATTTTAAATGGCATTTAGAGGCTTTTGCATCTGAACTCTTCAAATATCTACTTTATAATTTTACTTCATCACTAAAAACTACTTTGTCACAATAAGTAACTATAAAACCCTAAAAAATTAAATGCATTGTTTAAAATAATGCTGTGTAGCCACAAAACAAACCATATAGTCATTTTGAGATTTGCTAAAGATCACATTTAACAACTTTACAGATTTTATTTAATTAGCGTTTCTAAAGATTAACTTTAAATGAGCAATAGATGAAAAAAACATCATGTAAAACAGAAAATAAGCATCAACTATTAAATATATGGCATCATTCGATTCCAATAATAAGTTTATGCAAATGTGCTTATCTCTGATTGCTCCATTATTTTAAAACCTAACTTGCTTGGGCAACTTAAAATATGATGGTCCTGATGTGAAATTATGAAAATATAGCGAGACGTGTGGGAACGACTTGAGACATTCAACTAGCAAATGTAAAGACTAACGATAAAAAAAACAAAAAAAAAACCAGCCCGGACGGAAAGCAAGAACACGTCTTGTGTGAAAGCACCCTGAGCAGCGAGCTCATACGCTATATTTTGAATATGACGAACAGTACAGGCACGCCATCATCATAAACGACAGATGAACTTATGAATACCTAATATCTATAGGCGCGGCAGCTAGTGCTAGACGGAGATGAGAAAGAGGGGGTTGGGTGGACTGATGGCTTCCTCCTTAGGGAACCGGTGCCTGAGAATGCACTCTTAGGGAGTGCCAGTCAGTCAAGGCTGATTAAACACTGCGATGATGGGGGAAAGAACAGAAGAGAACAGAGAGAGAGAGACATGCACTATATGATGCTGTTTATAGCAGATCTGCAAAAGAGAGTGAGGGGAATATCACCCCCTGCATACCTCACAGTAGCATCTGCCACATTGCCTCAAAACAAACCATAACTAACAATCAGTAATTACGCTGCAAAGAAACGGCAAACAATCGGCCAACCGTAGCGAGATCCGCGTCGCTTTTATCGGTGACATCTGCGCATCAGCACAACAAAGAACTCTTCTGCAGTCCGACTGAAACTTTCCAATGAAATCGTGCAAGTTAAAAGGCTCAAGCTCAAGGATATATAACGCTTATTGACAGTTTCAACGTCGTTTGAGCATGAAAAAGGTTCGCAAAGTTAGGGTGTGAAAAGATGAGTCTCGGTACGCTTCCAAACAAACAACACGGACCAAAGGCATCTAAATGAACCAAAACCAGGACATGGTGTCACAAGATGCGAGCCTAAAAAGGGCAGAATGCTCAAGAATAGTTGTTTTTCTACGTTGCCCATTACAGTTCAGGTACAAACCTCTGTCTCCTTGCAGCAGAAGCTTGTTTATGAGGGATTCCTGCCACTGTTTTGAGTCCTTTGCACATTGTGCAAAGCTTCGTCCAAATACCATCATATAGGCACATGAAATGAGCGCATTTAGCCCAGAACACAGCATTTATGTGGATGTTCGATAAGTTGGTTGCAAAATATGTTGGATATTTTTGTTCAATCTTTAAAGAAGTAGTTCACTTTTAAAAATGTAACTTTTGCTGATAATTTACTCACCCCCATGTCATCCAAGATGTCCACGTCTTTCTTTCTTCAGTCGAAAAGATATTAAGGATTTTGATGAAAACATTCCAGGATTTTCTCCATATAATGGATTTCATTGGGAACCAAACGGTTCAAGGTCCAAATGAGAATTTCAGTGCAGCTTCAAGGGGCTTTAAACGGACCCTTCGAGTCATGACTCGAAAAAAGATTCATTCATTTTGATGAACGAGATCGAACAGGAGAGTCGAACGCTCATCACAGAACAAGGCGAGCATTTGTGCTTATAAAATTTAAACTTTTGTATTTTTTTTTTAAATGACCGATCGTTTCACTAGATAAGACCCTTATTCATCATCTGGTGTCGTTTAAAGCCCTTTGAAGCTGCATTGAAACTCTCATTTGGACCTTGAACCGTTTGGTTCCCAATAAAGTCCATTATATGGAGAAAATCATGCAATGTTTTCATCAAAAACCTTAATTTCTTTTCGACTGAAGAAAGAAAGACATGGACATCTTGGATGACATGGGGGTGAGTAAATTATCAGCAAAAGTTTTTTTAAAAGTGAACTACCCCTTTAAAAGACAGTGTGAATGCTAAGTGAACCAGGATTAAATGTATTACTTATTTTTTTGGTCCAAACACACAAAATCCTCTCCAAAGGGAGTTATTCTCGATTTCATGAAGCATGGTTTCTGAACTCCCTAAAATA